>JBAMCF010000922.1:0-45728 GCA_037075285.1 Drosophila lutescens | reverse complement strand
ATATATCTAGTGCCAGTACAAACGAATTAAACTTATAGAGGTGTTCTCTGAAACTTACATAAAACTAAGTTAAGTCTGTCAGCTCTGTGCCGACAACGATGACAAACGGTTGAATCGGCGTATTAGACTCGCCGTTTTTCACTGTTCAACTGCTCCAAGTGATTTTTGCAAGTCATTTACTTCGGAGATTTGTAATACAGTGCTGCACACGCCGTCCTCTATTGTTGCCCTTGCGAGAGAACTTTACATTCCCTAGGTGACGGTAAAGCGTGAAATGGCCTTATAACAGCGTGCAGATACATAAATATTATGCAGATTTCGAGCCCAAGGGACTAGTGACTCAACCCAACAAAAAGTCGTCCAAAACAAAAAACTTAAAATGAAAAAAACGTCTAAAGATTTTGATCGAAAATTTGAGAAAAGCACCTTTGGTTTTTTATAGCAAAACGGGGAACTTTGAATTTCAATTACAAGAGAACCGTGGCCGACCGCCAAGTTCTTTTTGCACGTAAATTCTTAAGAAATCGCGGTCCATTGAAGATAATTTCTTCGCAAATTTCGGGGGTGAGTCCGCTAATATAAAGTATTACCCTCGCATTATTTCCGTTTATTACCTCTACCGCGGTAATTAATTCTGAAATTGTTACCGCGATAGTTGTTTCCCCTTTGTGTGTACAATATTGAGTTGACATTGCCCGTCATATCAGTATTGGTATATCAGAGTGGTATTCGACGCCTCGAACCGTACATCGCCGCAGGTCGCGTTGAATTACATCTTGATGGTTGGCCCCATCATTCAAGAGGAGCTGTATTCGACCCTGCTTCGGTTCAGATGTAAAAAATATGTATCGTCAAGTAATGGTTGACGAAGGTGACCAAAACTTTCAGCTTATAGTGTGAAGACGAGATCCATCTCAGTCTCTAAAAATCTTCAAGCTGAACACCGTGCCGCTAACGGCAGACTCAGACGTAACTAAAACCCTTGGCGTGGTTTGGTTGCCGGGTAAAGATTACTTTCAAATTCGGTTGGATGACTCTTTCCTGGATCTTCGTGCGACAAAAAGGACATCGTGTCACGGGGATGTGACGTTGAGAAACTCGCTGCTTACATTTGGTTCGCTGGGCCGACGTTTTTGGTTGATGCAGGAAATATCCTAATATATATGTCGTGTCGATGGAATTACGCAAATCATCATTGGCGCTTGTGGTAATCACAGAGCCCAATTATGTGCTTCCTTTTCGTCAAAGTATCCAGTATCAACGAATATATAGAAGCTAACCCCCTTTGTGCAGAAGAACAAATCAGATTGGTGTTCCTCGACATTGCTGCGAGTTTGGGGTCGGTTATTGAATGCTCCTATCCCGTACGAAGCCAAATTCCCGTTGTTGTTGTCAAAAGGCTCACAGTTTGTTAAAACTTACGTGTTCTACCTGCACGTTAAAAATTGTCATGCTGGCCCTCGAGCTCTTGTAAGTCTGTTGCGAGGAAAAATATGGTTCGTTAATGCGCAGGAAGTTTGTCGCAGAACAGTTCTTTCTTGCATTCGTTGCCTCAAGTCATGACGCAAATCATGGGGAACTTGCCATCAGTCAGACTTCCAGCTCCCCACCCTTTTAATATCTGTGGTGTTGATTTTTGTGGCCCATTTAACACAACGTATCGAATCCGTGGTACACCACCGTAAAGATCATACATGGCGTTGTTTGTATGTTTTGCGTCCAAAGCGGTCCACTTAGAGTTAGTGTCCGACCTCACCACTGATGCGTTTTTGTTAGCATTCCAAAGATTTGTGAGTCGAAGCGGGATTCCGGAGAAGGTGTGGTGCGCAACATTCGCATCAAAAAGGGATGTGAGTTTGCGTTCATACCGCCCAGAGCACTTCAATTCGGCGGACTTTGGGAGGCATGTGTGAAGTCTGCAAAGAACCTGTTCCTTCAACTGTTGGCGCAGACATCCTGACCGCGGAGGAACTCGGAACTCTCCTCACCAGCGTGGAGGCCGTTCTCAACTTCAGGCCTTCCGGAGCGATCAGTACCCATTCCAACGACGGCGAAGCCCTAAGCCCAGGCCATCTGCTGATCGGCGGCCACCTCCTGGCTCCACCATCGCCAGCGCTCCCGGACCAAGTCAGCCCAACATGCCTTTCGTCGTCTTAAAAATAAACCATAAATTCCCTGCAATCACCAGTTTTCGCGTTTGTTAATACAAAATAGTATTGAATTTTCAGGGTGTATGTCTATTTTCGAGAATACTTTACAGTTCCTTACGGTAGACAGTACTATTTCTTTTTGCGTTCCGCTGCCATGAATAAGCGGGGACAATTCAAGGTCGTACCTATTCAATATATTCGAACTCAAAATCTGAAATTAATAGAGGCTCTGCTCTGTTTATAAGTAAGGCTAATACGCCATTCTCAAAATGTAATTGATTGGCCAATGCATTTCTAATGCACTCTGTGGTATTCTATTCGGGTTTTTTAATAATTTTTATATCTTTTCAAATGGGGGACATTTTAATTCTCGTACATATAAAAATGTTGTATTTTATTATACCCTTGCAGAGGGTATTATAATTTCAGTTAGAAGTTTGTAGCGCAGTCAGGGAGGCGTTTCCGAAGAAATTTTTGTAATCGGACCATTCCACTATGGGTAAAAATCCCAATTTTGGTGCATAAACCTATTTATTTTCATAATTATTTTTTATGAACGGACCATACTTATCGATTCTACCCATCTTCATTTGAAAAAAACCGCTTTCCAAAAATTTTTGGTGGCAAATCTGCAGTGTTGCCACTGCAACAAAGTTGACTGATAGAGAGACCTTTCAGTGTCGAAAAAATCAGGAAAAAATTAACCAACTTTGTTTGTCTATTGTGTGGTGTCAAAGAAGACTTTCATTAATCTAAAAATGGAAATTCCTTGCAAAGGTATTTGTTAACGTAAATTATCTTAAAAGTTTGCTTTTATGTGTCTTGGTGTCCAACTGTGAACTGTTTTATATATGTATCTTTATAGATTTGAGCTAGCAATTGTGTTTGTCTTTTGTGGAGTATAACATCACTGCCAGAAAACACTCATAAGTTACTTGAGTCGTACCTCTACCACAGAGTCTTCGAGGTGAGATGCAATGCAACGTCATCCAACGAGTATAACATTGAAGCCGGAGTCCCACAAGGTAGCGCACTGGGCCCTACCCTGTTTGTCCTATATACAGCAGACATCCCTACGAGCGAAAGGCTGACTACGTCCACATTTGCTGACGACACCGCAATCCTGAGCCGCTCGAGATGCCCAACTATAGCAACAGCTCAACTGGCTGATCATTTGGTGGTAGTTGAGAAGGGGCTATCAGACTGGCGAATCAAAATTAATGAACAAAAGTGTAAGCATATAACGTTTACCCTTAAAAGACAATCGTGCCCCCTCTATAGCCGAGTCCATCTAGCCATGTCCGTCTGTCCGTCTGTCTGTCTGTCCGATCCTATGCGAACTAGTCTCTCAGTTTCAAAGCTATCGCATTGAAACTTTCCCAAAAGTCTTCTTTCTATTGCAGTTAGTACATATGTCGGAGCGAGCCGGATCGGACCACTATATCTTAAGGCTCCCATACGAATAATCAAACAAATATAAGAAAATTCATTGTAACTTTGCAGGAAGTAGGCGTTTTGATTTCTGACAACTTAAAAAGGTATTTCTTTTATCTGCAAGGGTATATAAGCTTCGGCTGGCCGAAGCTAGCTTCCTTTCTTGTTTTTGTGTGAAACTAATTTATGTCCAATTAATATTTTATTTCGACCAGCCGTTTAAAATATGATTTTGCATATAATCCGATGTCTAGTTATGACATTCGAATGTTTGATATCAAATGGTGTACTTATATTATACAAAAAATCCTGCAAAAAACTCCACACCTTACTCGACTCGTTTGGGTATATTAAGCCAAATACGTGATACACTTTAAAGCATATGAGTGATTCTTTGTGAAACGTATCGAGATTTTCTTAATGGTCTCAGAACGATATCTCATTTTTATCACCATATTACACCATTTAAAAAGAATTTTTAAAAAGGTAAAAAAAAAAATCCATTTGACAGAAGCGAAGATATGGCGACGCTTTTTTTTTGTTTAATTGATTTATAACTTAATATTACGTGGGGTAAAAAATAAATAAAAATACTCCAAAATTATTAAATTTGACAAGCTTTCAGATGAAAATAACACCCACAATGGTTCCAGTGCAATGTATAGTCCAAACTTAAAAAAAAATATTTCAGTCGCGGTTTTCTGCAAATCGGCATTTTTAATCTTTCTAAAAAAATAGTATAATGTACAATACATAATTTGTGTTGGCCCCTGAAAGTTTCGTCATGGGACCTCCATTACTTTCTGCATAATTTAATAAAACAATAAAAAACAAAGCAGTCTTTCGTTGTTATACTTTAAGTAATGTTAGACGAACAGTTATCGTTCTTAATGATTTCCGGAAGAACGACCGTTCCCATTTAGGTGAAACTAATAGGAAAAATGCATATTGGTCTAACAAAGAAATCCATACCAATTTCAACGTGGGACAATAACTTCTTGCTTCTTAATTTAAAAAAATATATTAATGCATTCTAAAAAAGTATGATGTTCAATGAATAATTTGAATTGCTAATAATGGATTTTTAAAAAATGAGAAAGTGGGTTACAATTTAAAAGTATAAGCTACGGAAATCTTTTTAACTGTATTTTAAAATCTGATCAATAGAAAAATGAAAATATTTTAAAATCGCTGCACCAATCCGTTCAACAAAAAGAAACCATAATACAGTTAAAAAGATTTCCGTAGCTTATACTTTTAAATTGTAACCCACTTTCTCATTTTTTAAAAATCCATTATTAGCAATTCAAATTATTCATTGAACATCATAATTTTTTAGAATGCATTAATATATTTTTTTAAATTAAGAAGCAAGAAGTTATTGTCCCACGTTGAAATTGGTATGGATTTCTTTGTTAGACCAATATGCATTTTTATACCCGTTACTCGTAGAGTAAAAGGGTATATTGTATTCGTGCAAAAGTATGTAACAGCTAGAAGGAAGCGTTTCCGACCCCATAAAGTATATATATTCTTGATCAGGATCACTAGCCGAGTCGATCTAGCCATGTCCGTCTGTCCGTCTGTCCGTCTGTCTGTCTGTCTGTCCGTCTGTCCGTATGAACGCTGAGATCTCGGAAACTATAAAAGCTAGAAGATTGGCATTTTGCATACAGATTCTAGGAGTTCCTACGCAGCGCAAGTTTGTTTCAAAAAGGTGCCACGCCCCCTCTAACGCCCACAATCGCTTATATACGATTTTAAAAATTTCAATATTTCGGAAAAGTAAAAATGCAGTTTTATTGTGTTTATCAATACCTATCGAAATGTAGAAGAAATTTTTCAAATCGGACAATTCGTTAAAAAGTTATGCGTGTTCAAAGTTTCTATCTCGATCTCCCTCGCACTCCCTTTACCTGAGTAACGGGTATCTGATTGTCGGGGCACCCGACTATAGCGTTCTCTCTTGTTCCTATTAGTTTCACCTAAATGGGAACGGTCGTTCTTCCGGAAATCATTAAGAACGATAACTGTTCGTCTAACATTACTTAAAGTATAACAACGAAAGACTGCTTTGTTTTTTATTGTTTTATTAAATTATGCAGAAAGTAATGGAGGTCCCATGACGAAACTTTCAGGGGCCAACACAAATTATGTATTGTACATTATACTATTTTTTTAGAAAGATTAAAAATGCCGATTTGCAGAAAACCGCGACTGAAATATTTTTTTTTAAGTTTGGACTATACATTGCACTGGAACCATTGTGGGTGTTATTTTCATCTGAAAGCTTGTCAAATTTAATAATTTTGGAGTATTTTTATTTATTTTTTACCCCACGTAATATTAAGTTATAAATCAATTAAACAAAAAAAAGCGTCGCCATATCTTCGCTTCTGTCAAATGGATTTTTTTTTTACCTTTTTAAAAATTCTTTTTAAATGGTGTAATATGGTGATAAAAATGAGATATCGTTCTGAGACCATTAAGAAAATCTCGATACGTTTCACAAAGAATCACTCATATATCTAGTGCCAGTACAAACGAATTAAACTTATAGAGGTGTTCTCTGAAGCTTACATAAAACTAAGTTAAGTCTGTCAGCTCTGTGCCGACAACGATGACAAACGGTTGAATCGGCGTATTAGACTCGCCGTTTTTCCTGTTCAACTGCTCCAAGTGATTTTGCAAGTCATTTACTTCGGAGATTTGTAATACAGTGCTGCACACGCCGTCCTCTATTGTTGCCTTGCGAGAGAACTTTACATTCCCTTGGGTGACGGTAAAGCGGTGAAATGGCCTTATAACAGCGTGCAGATACATAAATATTATGCAGTCTTTTGAGCCTAAGGGCTAGTACTCAACCCAACAAAAAGTCGTCCAAAACAAAAAACTTAAAATGAAAAAAACGTCTAAAGATTTTGATCGAAAATTTGAGAAAAGCACCTTTGGTTTTTTATAGCAAAACGGGGAACTTTGAATTTCAATTACAAGAGAACCGTGGCCGACCGCCAAGTTCTTTTTGCACGTAAATTCTTAAGAAATCGCGGTCCATTGAAGATAATTTCTTCGCAAATTTCGGGGGTGAGTCCGCTAATATAAAGTATTACCCTCGCATTATTTCCGTTTATTACCTCTACCGCGGTAATTAATTCTGAAATTGTTACCGCGATAGTTGTTTCCCCTTTGTGTGTACAATATTGAGTTGACATTGCCCGTCATATCAGTATTGGTATATCAGAGTGGTATTCGACGCCTCGAACCGTACATCGACGCAGGTCGCGTTGAATTACATCTTGATGGTTGGCCCCATCATTCAAGAGGAGCTGTATTCGACCCTGCTTCGGTTCAGATGTAAAAAATATGTATCGTCAAGTAATGGTTGACGAAGGTGACCAAAACTTTCAGCTTATAGTGTGAAGACGAGATCCATCTCAGTCTCTAAAAATCTTCAAGCTGAACACCGTGCCGCTAACGGCAGACTCAGACGTAACTAAAACCCTTGGCGTGATTTGGTTGCCGGGTAAAGATTACTTTCAAATTCGGTTGGATGACTCTTTCCTGGATCTTCGTGCGACAAAAAGGACATCGTGTCACGGGGATGTGACGTTGAGAAACTCGCTGCTTACATTTGGTTCGCTGGGCCGACGTTTTTGGTTGATGCAGGAAATATCCTAATATATATGTCGTGTCGATGGAATTACGCAAATCATCATTGGCGCTTGTGGTAATCACAGAGCCCAATTATGTGCTTCCTTTTCGTCAAAGTATCCAGTATCAACGAATATATAGAAGCTAACCCCCTTTGTGCAGAAGAACAAATCAGATTGGTGTTCCTCGACATTGCTGCGAGTTTGGGGTCGGTTATTGAATGCTCCTATCCCGTACGAAGCCAAATTCCCGTTGTTGTTGTCAAAAGGCTCACAGTTTGTTAAAACTTACGTGTTCCACCTGCACGTTAAAAATTGTCATGCTGGCCCTCGAGCTCTTGTAAGTCTGTTGCGAGGAAAAATATGGTTCGTTAATGCGCAGGAAGTTTGTCGCAGAACAGTTCTTTCTTGCATTCGTTGCCTCAAGTCATGACGCAAATCATGGGGAACTTGCCATCAGTCAGACTTCCAGCTCTCCACCCTTTTAATATCTGTGGTGTTGATTTTTGTGGCCCATTTATCACAACGTATCGAATCCGTGGTACACCACCGTAAAGATCATACATGGCGTTGTTTGTATGTTTTGCGTCCAAAGCGGTCCACTTAGAGTTAGTGTCCGACCTCACCACTGATGCGTTTTTGTTGGCATTCCAAAGATTTGTGAGTCGAAGCGGGATTCCGGAGAAGGTGTGGTGCGCAACATTCGCATCAAAAAGGGATGTGAGTTTGCGTTCATACCGCCCAGAGCACTTCAATTCGGCGGACTTTGGGAGGCATGTGTGAAGTCTGCAAAGAACCTGTTCCTTCAACTGTTGGCGCAGACATCCTGACCGCGGAGGAGCTCGGAACTCTCCTCACCAGCGTGGAGGCCGTTCTCAACTTCAGGCCTTCCGGAGCGATCAGTACCCATTCCAACGACGGCGAAGCCCTAAGCCCAGGCCATCTGCTGATCGGCGGCCACCTCCTGGCTCCACCATCGCCAGCGCTCCCGGACCAAGTCAGCCCAACATGCCTTTCGTCGTCTTAAAAATAAACCATAAATTCCCTGCAATCACCAGTTTTCGCGTTTGTTAATACAAAATAGTATTGAATTTTCAGGGTGTATGTCTATTTTCGAGAATACTTTACAGTTCCTTACGGTAGACAGTACTATTTCTTTTTGCGTTCCGCTGCCATGAATAAGCGGGGACAATTCAAGGTCGTACCTATTCAATATATTCGAACTCAAAATCTGAAATTAATAGAGGCTCTGCTCTGTTTATAAGTAAGGCTAATACGCCATTCTCAAAATTTAATTGATTGGCCAATGCAATTCTAATGCACTCTGTGGTATTCTATTCGGGTTTTTTAATAATTTTTATATCTTTTCAAATGGGGGACATTTTTATTCTTGTACATATAAAAATGTTGTATTTTATTATACCCTTGCAGAGGGTATTATA
This sequence comes from Drosophila lutescens, assembly GCA_037075285.1. Lineage (NCBI taxonomy): Eukaryota > Metazoa > Arthropoda > Insecta > Diptera > Drosophilidae > Drosophila > Drosophila lutescens. The sequence continues at coordinate 37,052 of JBAMCF010000922.1, read as the reverse complement.
ATTTCAGTTAGAAGTTTGTAGCGCAGTCAGGGAGGCGTTTCCGAAGAAATTTTTGTAATCGGACCATTCCACTATGGGTAAAAATCCCAATTTTGGTGCATAAACCTATTTATTTTCATAATTATTTTTTATGAACGGACCATACTTATCGATTCTACCCATCTTCATTTGAAAAAAACCGCTTTCCAAAAATTTTTGGTGGCAAATCTGTAGTGTTGCCACTGCAACAAAGTTGACTGATAGAGAGACCTTTCAGTGTCGAAAAAATCAGGAAAAAATTAACCAACTTTGTTTGTCTATTGTGTGGTGTCAAAGAAGACTTTCATTAATCTAAAAATGGAAATTCCTTGCAAAGGTATTTGTTAACGTAAATTAGCTTAAAAGTTTGCTTTTATGTGTCTTGGTGTCCAACTGTGAACTGTTTTATATATGTATCTTTATAGATTTGAGCTAGCAATTGTGTTTGTCTTTTGTGGAGTATAACATCACTGCCAGAAAACACTCATAAGTTACTTGAGTCGTACCTCTACCACAGAGTCTTCGAGGTGAGATGCAATGCAACGTCATCCAACGAGTATAACATTGAAGCCGGAGTCCCACAAGGTAGCGCACTGGGCCCTACCCTGTTTGTCCTATATACAGCAGACATCCCTACGAGCGAAAGGCTGACTACGTCCACATTTGCTGACGACACCGCAATCCTGAGCCGCTCGAGATGCCCAACTATAGCAACAGCTCAACTGGCTGATCATTTGGTGGTAGTTAAGAAGGGGCTATCAGACTGGCGAATCAAAATTAATGAACAAAAGTGTAAGCATATAACGTTTACCCTTAAAAGACAATCGTGCCCCCTCTATAGCCGAGTCCATCTAGCCATGTCCGTCTGTCCGTCTGTCTGTCTGTCCGATTCTATGCGAACTAGTCTCTCAGTTTTAAAGCTATCGCATTGAAACTTTCCCAAAAGCGAGCCGGATCGGACCACTATATCTTAAGGCTCCCATACGAATAATCAAACAAATATAAGAAAATTCATTGTAACTTTGCAGGAAGTAGGCGTTTTGATTTCTGACAACTTAAAAAGGTATTTCTTTTATCTGCAAGGGTATATAAGCTTCGGCTGGCCGAAGCTAGCTTCCTTTCTTGTTTTTGTGTGAAACTAATTTATGTCCAATTAATATTTTATTTCGACCAGCCGTTTAAAATATGATTTTGCATATAATCCGATGTCTAGTTATGACATTCGAATGTTTGATATCAAATGGTGTACTTATATTATACAAAAAATCCTGCAAAAAACTCCACACCTTACTCGACTCGTTTGGGTATATTAAGCCAAATACGTGATACACTTTAAAGCATATATCTAGTGCCAGTACAAACGAATTAAACTTATAGAGGTGTTCTCTGAAGCTTACATAAAACTAAGTTAAGTCTGTCAGCTCTGTGCCGACAACGATGACAAACGGTTGAATCGGCGTATTAGACTCGCCGTTTTTCCTGTTCAACTGCTCCAAGTGATTTTGCAAGTCATTTACTTCGGAGATTTGTAATACAGTGCTGCACACGCCGTCCTCTATTGTTGCCTTGCGAGAGAACTTTACATTCCCTTGGGTGACGGTAAAGCGGTGAAATGGCCTTATAACAGCGTGCAGATACATAAATATTATGCAGTCTTTTGAGCCTAAGGGCTAGTACTCAACCCAACAAAAAGTCGTCCAAAACAAAAAACTTAAAATGAAAAAAACGTCTAAAGATTTTGATCGAAAATTTGAGAAAAGCACCTTTGGTTTTTTATAGCAAAACGGGGAACTTTGAATTTCAATTACAAGAGAACCGTGGCCGACCGCCAAGTTCTTTTTGCACGTAAATTCTTAAGAAATCGCGGTCCATTGAAGATAATTTCTTCGCAAATTTCGGGGGTGAGTCCGCTAATATAAAGTATTACCCTCGCATTATTTCCGTTTATTACCTCTACCGCGGTAATTAATTCTGAAATTGTTACCGCGATAGTTGTTTCCCCTTTGTGTGTACAATATTGAGTTGACATTGCCCGTCATATCAGTATTGGTATATCAGAGTGGTATTCGACGCCTCGAACCGTACATCGCCGCAGGTCGCGTTGAATTACATCTTGATGGTTGGCCCCATCATTCAAGAGGAGCTGTATTCGACCCTGCTTCGGTTCAGATGTAAAAAATATGTATCGTCAAGTAATGGTTGACGAAGGTGACCAAAACTTTCAGCTTATAGTGTGAAGACGAGATCCATCTCAGTCTCTAAAAATCTTCAAGCTGAACACCGTGCCGCTAACGGCAGACTCAGACGTAACTAAAACCCTTGGCGTGGTTTGGTTGCCGGGTAAAGATTACTTTCAAATTCGGTTGGATGACTCTTTCCTGGATCTTCGTGCGACAAAAGGACATCGTGTCACGGGGATGTGACGTTGAGAAACTCGCTGCTTACATTTGGTTCGCTGGGCCGACGTTTTTGGTTGATGCAGGAAATATCCTAATATATATGTCGTGTCGATGGAATTACGCAAATCATCATTGGCGCTTGTGGTAATCACAGAGCCCAATTATGTGCTTCCTTTTCGTCAAAGTATCCAGTATCAACGAATATATAGAAGCTAACCCCCTTTGTGCAGAAGAACAAATCAGATTGGTGTTCCTCGACATTGCTGCGAGTTTGGGGTCGGTTATTGAATGCTCCTATCCCGTACGAAGCCAAATTCCCGTTGTTGTTGTCAAAAGGCTCACAGTTTGTTAAAACTTACGTGTTCTACCTGCACGTTAAAAATTGTCATGCTGGCCCTCGAGCTCTTGTAAGTCTGTTGCGAGGAAAAATATGGTTCGTTAATGCGCAGGAAGTTTGTCGCAGAACAGTTCTTTCTTGCATTCGTTGCCTCAAGTCATGACGCAAATCATGGGGAACTTGCCATCAGTCAGACTTCCAGCTCCCCACCCTTTTAATATCTGTGGTGTTGATTTTTGTGGCCCATTTAACACAACGTATCGAATCCGTGGTACACCACCGTAAAGATCATACATGGCGTTGTTTGTATGTTTTGCGTCCAAAGCGGTCCACTTAGAGTTAGTGTCCGACCTCACCACTGATGCGTTTTTGTTAGCATTCCAAAGATTTGTGAGTCGAAGCGGGATTCCGGAGAAGGTGTGGTGCGCAACATTCGCATCAAAAAGGGATGTGAGTTTGCGTTCATACCGCCCAGAGCACTTCAATTCGGCGGACTTTGGGAGGCATGTGTGAAGTCTGCAAAGAACCTGTTCCTTCAACTGTTGGCTCAGACATCCTGACCGCGGAGGAACTCGGAACTCTCCTCACCAGCGTGGAGGCCGTTCTCAACTTCAGGCCTTCCGGAGCGATCAGTACCCATTCCAACGACGGCGAAGCCCTAAGCCCAGGCCATCTGCTGATCGGCGGCCACCTCCTGGCTCCACCATCGCCAGCGCTCCCGGACCAAGTCAGCCCAACATGCCTTTCGTCGTCTTAAAAATAAACCATAAATTCCCTGCAATCACCAGTTTTCGCGTTTGTTAATACAAAATAGTATTGAATTTTCAGGGTGTATGTCTATTTTCGAGAATACTTTACAGTTCCTTACGGTAGACAGTACTATTTCTTTTTGCGTTCCGCTGCCATGAATAAGCGGGGACAATTCAAGGTCGTACCTATTCAATATATTCGAACTCAAAATCTGAAATTAATAGAGGCTCTGCTCTGTTTATAAGTAAGGCTAATACGCCATTCTCAAAATTTAATTGATTGGCCAATGCAATTCTAATGCACTCTGTGGTATTCTATTCGGGTTTTTTAATAATTTTTATATCTTTTCAAATGGGGGACATTTTAATTCTCCTACATATAAAAATGTTGTATTTTATTATACCCTTGCAGAGGGTATTATAATTTCAGTTAGAAGTTTGTAGCGCAGTCAGGGAGGCGTTTCCGAAGAAATTTTTGTAATCGGACCTATCCACTATGGGTAAAAATCCCAATTTTGGTGCATAAACCTATTTATTTTCATAATTATTTTTTATGAACGGACCATACTTATCGATTCTACCCATCTTCATTTGAAAAAAACCGCTTTACAAAAATTTTTGGTGGCAAATCTGTAGTGTTGCCACTGCAACAACGTTGACTGATAGAGAGACCTTTCAGTGTCGAAAAAATCAGGAAAAAATTAACCAACTTTGTTTGTCTATTGTGTGGTGTCAAAGAAGACTTTCATTAATCTAAAAATGGAAATTCCTTGCAAAGGTATTTGTTAACGTAAATTAGCTTAAAAGTTTGCTTTTATGTGTCTTGGTGTCCAACTGTGAACTGTTTTATATATGTATCTTTATAGATTTGAGCTAGCAATTGTGTTTGTCTTTTGTGGAGTATAACATCACTGCCAGAAAACACTCATAAGTTACTTGAGTCGTACCTCTACCACAGAGTCTTCGAGGTGAGATGCAATGCAACGTCATCCAACGAGTATAACATTGAAGCCGGAGTCCCACAAGGTAGCGCACTGGGCCCTACCCTGTTTGTCCTATATACAGCAGACATCCCTACGAGCGAAAGGCTGACTACGTCCACATTTGCTGACGACACCGCAATCCTGAGCCGCTCGAGATGCCCAACTATAGCAACAGCTCAACTGGCTGATCATTTGGTGGTAGTTGAGAAGGGGCTATCAGACTGGCGAATCAAAATTAATGAACAAAAGTGTAAGCATATAACGTTTACCCTTAAAAGACAATCGTGCCCCCCGCTAACTTTGAATAGTTCACAGTTCCCCCAGGCCAGCGATGTAACATATCTCGGCGTCCACCACGACAGACGCCTAACCTGGCGGAGGCACATTGAATGCAAGAAAGTACATCTCAGACTTAAAGATAGCAGCCTACACTGGATTATAAATTCTTGATCCCCCCTGTGTCTAAACCTTAAAGTTCTTCTCTACAACTCCACCCTTAAGCCCATTTGGATTTACGGCTCCCAGCCTTGGGCGAATGCAAGCAACAGCAACGTTGACATCATACAGCGCTGGCAATCGAAAATCCTGCGAACCATCACTGGGGTACCATGGTATGTTCGGAACGAAAACATCCACACGGAACTGGGCATACCACCGATAGTCTAAATTCAGTCTACATGACTGTTAATTAAGTTATATTCCTAAGATTTTATATACTTGTTGTTATTCTCATTATAGAGAAGATTCAATAAAAAAAGCATATATTGGGTTGTCAAAAAAGTCCTGCTAATAAAATCATCATTAATAAAATCGAATCAAAAACAAAAGAGAACGCTATAGTCGGGTTGGTGTCCCGACTATCGAATACCCGTCACTCAGCTAAAGGGAGTGCGAGGGAGATGGATATATAACATTTTTTTGATTGCGAATAACTTTTTAATTAATGGTCCGATTTGAAAAATGTCTTCTACATTTCGATAGGTATAAATATATACAACAAAATGGCATTTATACTTATCGGAAATCTTTAAAGGTGTGGGCGCCAGACACATTTTAAGTTAGTGGGCGATTGTGGGCGTTAGAGGGGGCGTGGCACCTTTGAAACAAACTTGCGCTGCGTAGGACAGACAGACAGACAGACAGACGGACAGACGGACATGGCTATATCGACTCGACTAGTGACCCTGATCAAGAATATATATACTTTATAGGGTCGGAAACGCTTCCTTCTAGCTGTTACATACTTTTGCACGAATACAATATAGCCTTTTACTCTACGAGTAACGGGTATAAATATTGATACCGATTTAAAGAATATATTATTATAAATAATTGTTTTCATTATTAGGGCATTCATTTTGAAGCCAGGCTAATGATCTAGATAAATTTTCAAAATAAAAATATAGAAGAAAGGAATCTAGATTCGGCCAGCCGAAGCATATACACCCTTGCAAATAAAGTAAATACCTATTGTTTAATGTTCACTGTATCGGTGCAGTTCCAGGGTTCCCAGATTCTACGTGACTATTAATTCATTTTGTTTTTAAGTTCAAAACGCCTACTTCCTACAAAGTTACAATTAATTTTCTTATATTTGTTTGATTATTCCTATAGGAGCCTAGGATATAGTGGTCCGATCCGGTTCGCTCCGACATATGTACTACCTGCAATAGAAAAAATACTTTTGGGAAAGTTTCACCGCGATAGCTTTAAAACTGAGAGACTAGTTCGCATAGAAACGGACAGACGGACATGGCTAGATGGACTCGGCTATTGGTGCTAATCAAAAATATATATACTTTATGTGGTCGGAAACGCCTTCCTGATTGCGCTACAAACTTCTAACTGAAATTATAATACCCTCTGCAAGGGTATAATAAAATACAACATTTTTATATGTACGAGAATTAAAATGTCCCCCATTTGAAAAGATATAAAAATTATTAAAAAACCCGAATAGAATACCACAGAGTGCATTAGAATTGCATTGGCCAATCAATTAAATTTTGAGAATAGCGTATTAGCCTTACTTATAAACAGAGCAGAGCCTCTATTAATTTCAGATTTTGAGTACGAATATATGAATAGGTACGACCTAGAATTGTCCCCGCTTATTCATGGCAGCGGAACGCAAAAAGAAATAGTACTGTCTACCTTAAGGAACTGTAAAGTATTCTCGAAAATAGACATACACCCTGAAAATTCAATACTATTTTGTATTAACAAACGCGAAAACTGGTGATTGCAGGGAATTTATGGTTTATTTTTAAGACGACGAAAGGCATGTTGGGCTGACTTGGTCCGGGAGCGCTGGCGATGGTGGAGCCAGGAGGTGGCCGCCGATCAGCAGATGGCCTGGGCTTAGGGCTTCGCCGTCCTTGGAATCGGTACTGATCGCTCCGGAAGGCCTGAAGTTGAGAACGGCCTCCACGCTGGTGAGGAGAGTTCCGAGCTCCTCCGCGGTCAGAATGTCTGCGCCAACCGTTCGAAGGAACAGGTGCTTTGCAGACTTCACACATGCCTCCCAAAGTCCGCCGAAGTGAATTGCTCTGGGCGGTATGAACGCAAACTCACATCCCTTTTTGATGCGAATGTTGCGCACCACACCTTCTCCGGAATCCCGCTTCGACTCACGAATCTTTGGAATGCCAACAAAAACGCATCAGTGGTGAGGTCGGACACTAACTCTAAGTGGACCGCTTTGGACGCAAAACATACAAACAACGCCATGTATGATCTTTACGGTGGTTTACCACGGATTCGATACGTTGTGTTAAATGGGCCACAAAAATCAACACCACAGATATTAAAAGGGCGAGGAGCTCGAAGTCTGTCTGATGGCAAGTTCCCCATGATTTGCGTCATGACTTGAGGCTTGCACCGAAAGCAACGAATGCAAGAAAGAACTGTTCTGCGACAAACTTCCTGCGCATTAACCAACCATATTTTTCCTCGCAACAGACTTACAAGAGCTCGAGGGCCAGCATGACAATTTTTAACGTGCAGGTAGAACACGTAAGTTTTAACAAACTGTGAGCCTTTTGACATCAACAACGGGAATTTGGCTTCGTACGGGATAGGAGCATTCAATAACCGACCCCAAACTCGCAGCAATGTCGAGGAACACCAATCTGATTTGTTCTCCTGCACAAAGGGGGTTAGCTTCTATATATTCGTTGATACAGGATTATTTTTTCGAATTTTGACGAAAAGGAAGCACATAATTGGGCTCTGTGATTACCACAAGCGCCAATGCTGATTTGCATAATTCCATCGACACGACATCAGCAGGTACTTCACAGTGTCGATTTACAGGATATTTCCTGCATCAACCAAAAACGTCGGCCCAGCGAACCAAATGTAAGCAATGTGACACGATGTCCGTTTTGTCGCACGAAGATCCAGGAAAGAGTCATCCAACCGAATTTGAAAGTAATCTTTACCCGGCAACCAAACCAGGCCAAGGGTTTTAGTTACGTCTGCCGTTAGCGGCACGGTGATCAGTTTGAAGATTTAAAATTAAAATACTGGAAGCAAGGGGCTTTGCAATCAATGTGGTACTGTCCACATACAAAAAAAAGGGGCGTGGCCGGGTAGATATGGAACGTCCCATATAACTATACTCATACTATAATTATATAGCTCCCAAACCCAATATACAACCTGTATATCCAGAGATACCCATTATTCCACTTGTCAATAACATAAGTCCAGAGCCTACCATTGCAGTTATTCACATCAATCCGACTTAAACATTTAACCCCTCAGACATAAAAATTTCCTTTCAAAGGGTCCAGCCTGAGAACCCATTCGTCAGCATAAAAGCTTTGGCCAATCCAAATTAATTAAACAAAATATGCAGCCTAAAAGCCATCTCATCAGGCCGCAGTCTTAACCATTCAAAATTATATAATCAAAGTCCACTTTCGCTGCTCGCGTCGCTGTAACCGGTAGGAGCCATAGTTATAAGAAAAATGTTTTTTGTAAAATCAGTTTAAGATTGGGGATCTAACTTGAAAGAACTTTACCAATAAAGACTCCGCTGTATATTAAAATAAAAATCGTTTTTATACCCTTGCAGATGGTATTATGATTTCAGTCAGAAGTTTGCAACGCAGTGAAGGAGACGTTTCCGACCCCATAAAGTATATATATTCTTGATCAGCATCACTAGACGAGTCGATCTAGCCATGTCCGTCTGTCCGTCTGTTTCTACGCAAACTAGTCTCTCAGTTTTTAAGCTATCGGGCTAAAACTTTCCCAAAAGTCTTCCTTCTATTGCAGGTAGTATATAAGTCGGAACCGACCGGATCGGACAACTATATCCTATAGCTCCCATAGGAAGGATCGGAAAAAAAAACGTTAAAAAAAATCTAGCTTCGGTGTTTTTTGAAGTATTACCTTCTAATCTTGGGAATATTAGTTTTTAAATATTTATGAATTTCGAAAAAAATTTTATCAAAATCGGACGACTATATCATATAGCTGCCATAGGAACGATCGGAAAATTAATGGGAATATAATAGGAAATAAATTATTGCTCCGTTGGTTTTTATTGTATTCACTTCTACTCTGGGATATGACTCTTTTTAATCTAATCTTAAGCCATTAATTATGGAAGTGCCATCAACATAAGCAGCAGCAGAGCTAATCACCAACTTATATTTGAAAATGGAAATCAAGACACTAAAGAACCTACTCACTACTTTAATAAAACTATTAATAAAATAATTTACAGTGACATGACTGAAACTTTGGCAAAATACATAATTATAAAATTTATATGTGGACACAACTTTGTTATCTACTTTGCTATTTTTCAACGAACCTATATAATTAATTAAACCAAATACGGAAATGAAATTAATAAAAACTTCAGTTATACTTGCCAACTTGCCCACATATGCAGACTTTCATGAGAGAATATTAGAAATACATAAAAAGAAAATACATCAAGGTATAAAAAAACTTATGACGATTTTAAAACGAAATACTATATCCCAAACGCACATTGTAACTTTGTAGAAAATCGGCGTCGGTAATAATATCACCGATAAAGTTAGCATTTAACTTCATGTATTTGTTTTAAAATGAAGGGTAAATAAACTAAGGCTTGCAGAAGCTAACTTATCTTCTTGTTTTATATATAATATAATATAATTTGTTTGCTTTATATTTTTAGATTATAATTCTAGTTCGGACTATTTTCAAAGACTTATTGCTGGCTGTTGAAGGAACGATAATAATGAGTGAGAATCTAAGAGACGCTTTGGATAATATATATAATGCACGGGTTCCCACTGTGTTTAAGCGCGGTAGCTGGGTCTCATCCAGCTTGGGTTTTTGGTTTACAGAACTACTTGAGCGACATACACAGTTTTATAATTGGTGTTTTGGTTCGCGACCTGTCGTTTTTTGGATGTCTGGATTTTTTAATCCCCAAGGATTTCTAACCGCAATGCGACAAGAGGTAGCTCGCGCTCATCAAGGATGGGCACTTGATCAAGTAACAATGCATAACGACGTTCTCAAAGTTGGCCCTGAAGAGTGTAAGAAGCCGCCGAAAGAAGGTGTTTTTGTATATGGATTATTTGTAGATGGCGCTGGTTGGGAAAAGCGCACATCTCGATTAGTTGAGGCTACAAATAAGGTTCTTTTTACCTTAATGCCAGTCATACATATCTATGCCATATTCTCCACATCTGCGAAAAATCCAAAACTATACACTTGCCCTGTATATAAGAAAATTAATAGAACAGATTTAAATTACATCAGTGCTCTGTGGCTGCAATCTAATAAGCCCCCAGATCACTGGACCCTACGGGGTGTGGCACTCTTATGCGATGTTAAATAAATAATTATTAACATTAGTAATTAAAAAAATTATTTATATCCCGCATTCAACTCATGTTTCCTTTCCTTAAATAGACATAGTCGTATAGTCTTAAAAAATACCCTTTACTCGTAGAGTATAAGGGTATATTGTATTCGTATGTAACAGAAGAACAGATAGAAGCAATGTTGGGACATACCTAGATACTTTTACCTAGGTACGAACCTAGGTACAATTTAGTGGTACCTTTTACCTTACCTAGGTATAAAAATAATTGGGTACCTTTTACCTTACCTAGCTACAGATTTTTATATACCTTTGGCATTATTAAGGTACTTACATACATAGGTATTAAACAATGCTCTGCGATAAACTTTCTTTTGAGTATCAAAGGCTCCGTGAAAAGTGTGTGAAATAAAGTAGAAAACTGTTTAGAAGCTTTCTTTTTGTGGAATCAGTGAAGAAAAATGGAAAATTACTTCCAAGTGGTGTGTTCTGGTAAGTTTTTGGCAGGCTGGTAAAACCAGCGTCCAACATGGCGGACGCCGGTAAAACGGTGTTGGCCAAAGGCAAACCCCCAGATCTTAATTTACACAACAAAAAAATTGTGAAGAGAAACCTTAGTCAGCAACCGAGAAGATCAGTGCTAAAAAATATGCAAGGCCAAACTGAGTATGCAGGTGTTAGTGTGAATCAGATGGACACAAGTCAAGACCAAATTAACAGTTATGTGAACACAGAAAACATGGCCGCCAATTCCGGCAGCGAAGAGAGTGGAAACATAAACAGTAAAAATGTGGCTACAGCCGACTGTAGTCAAAATTCCCAGGATGCCACCAAAAAAAATACGAACACATTTTCAGATTCCAATACATAAACAAACAGTGATTTCAATACAACAAAAGTTGAGGAAAAGCGTCTATCTTGTTTATACGGATCAAATCATGTTGGTGTTGCTGCAGTTTTAGTTTCAACCAAGGAGTGCCAGCTTTTTGAAAACAAACAAATAAAAAGTGGACTTTTTCTGTATGAAAAAATTAGGCATATACATTTTAATGGTTTCAATGAAATCATCCCGCTTGCAGCTTCTCTATATAAAATATATTTTCAAAATGCTCGAGATGCCAACTCCCTAGTCCCAAATGCTGAGTTAAAGAAGATAATAATAAATGCTTTTTGTTGAATCTCTAGGAGTTATTAAGGGTATTTCCACAAATTCTCGAGAATTTAAATTCTGCAGTTAAGTTTATCCGTGTTGAGTGCATGATGAGGCGTCAGGAAAGCACAAATGGATCTGAGGGTGTGAAGTATAACTTGATACCAACTGAGACTGTTAAGGTTAGCTTCGACGGAGCTGATTTACCTAAGAAAGTTGTCCTTTTTTAAATATGTTGTATCCCAAATGAGCAACACTAGTGAAATTATAGATCTGATCAAAACTACGCAAAATATCAATCAAAATAGTTCAAGAGAAGGAAAACAATCAGTTACTAATATTGACAGAGTTTTCGGTAACGAATCACAATGAGTATCAAAATTCTTTTGTATAACATACAATCCCTAAAAAACAATAAAAACAAGAAAGGAAGCTAGCTTCGGCCAGCCGAAGCTTATATACCCTTGCAGATACAAGAAATACCTTTTTAAGTTGTCAGAAATCAAAACGCCTACTTCCTGCAAAGTTACAATGAATTTTCTTATATTTGTTTGATTATTCGTATGGGAGCCTTAAGATATAGTGGTCCGATCCGGCTCGCTCCGAAATATGTACTACCTGCAATAAAAAGAAGACTTTTGGGAAAGTTTCATTGCGATAGCTTTAAAACTGAGAGACTAGTTCGCATAGAAACGGACAGACGGACAGACGGACATGGCTAGATGGACTCGTCTATTGGTGCTGATCAAGAATATATATACTTTATGTGGTCGGAGACGTCTCCTTCACTGCGTTACAATATCTGACTGAAATTATAATACCCTCTGCAAGGGTATAATGATATCGAATTTTTTCTAAATAATGAGAAGTGTGATTTTGCTACCCTATCGGAGGATTTTTCGCACGACTTATCACATAGAAATATAATTAAATTTAACCTGATTGAAAAGTACTGAGATGATGACTACGGAGGAGTAGAAATGGCTTACAAAAATAGCCTAAAACTAAAGAAATTTAAATACAACTCTAACTGTGACATCGTCATTGCAAGTGTTTCTAATAAAGGGACAAATATGCTTATAACATCTGTATATTTTCAACACAGCATTTCTCTCAACAACTTCAAAGATGAAGTAAACAACTTAATAGAAAAACTTGACTCTTTTGACAAAGTTATTATATCTGGTGATTTCAATGCAAGATGTAGTGATTTTAGAGACAGTGCAAGTAACAGGAAGGGTGTTTTTCTAAAAAGAGTAATGTCAAGTGCTGGATACAGACTCGAAAACAATAACAGTTCAACTTTTAAAAGAAACATAGACTCAGCCTCGGGATCAGTGCTAGATTTGACTTTCACCAAAGGTATTCACTGCACTGAATGGACATGAAAAAGCTTCTTCATTGGTGGTAGCCGACATTTTCAAATTGTTTACAAAATAAATGCTGAGTTGAACTAAGTTGGGTAAAGTTTCTTGCAAAAAAAGATTATTCAACAAATTAGAAAAAATAAAGCTATGTGGTAGTATATCAAATCTCACCAAAAACATGACGAGTGAAATCAAGGCAGCCACATATTGTTTTGGAGCAAATAAAACTCCAAAGGCATGGTGGAATGATGAACTAAAACAAATCTTCAAAGTTTTTTCTGATAGAGTGAAGCATGTCGTGATCCGTCGTATGAAAATTATGTAAATGCAGTAAATTTCAAAATCAAATGGAAGAAGTCAGTCAAAATAGCAAAGAAACCCAGTTTTTAAATAAGATTACTGAATTAAACACCCAACCAAACACCTAAAAAACTGTCAGGAAAAAAAGTTAGATAGGTTTGATCTGGACAAATCCAGTTCTTTTTTGGATTTCTTAATTGAGCATATACCTCCTGACAATCTATATTCCAGAAAGAACAATGAAAATCCAAAATTTGTTCTGGAGGATCTTCAAGAAGTTCTTGATCAAGACAAACAAAATGCAGGAGGAGCGGATTTAATTGATTGAGTTGGTAGCGTTATACAACAACAAGGTTGAAAACTGTGATTTTCCACAGGAATGGAGAATTATTAACATTACTCCGATTCCCAAAAGAAACAAAGATTTATCCGACGTCAAAAATTTCAGGCCTATATCGCTTATATCCTGTCTCGTCAAAACAATTAACTGTATGATTAAAAAGAGATAAGAGCTATTTATAAATGAAAAGAAGTTACTGCCATATAGTTCTTATCCATACCAGAAAGGAAAATCAGCGGCGATGTGCATAAATGATGTGAAAAATGTCATTGCTTTAAGGAAAAAGAATAGGTTAAATGTTGTACTAGCAGTTGTTGACCTGTCAACTGTGAAATTTCTGAACTTTATAAAGTTGATTATGGAAAACGATGGGTTCCCTAAAAACTTCATAGACTGGATTTTTAGTTTTCTATCTAATCGTGTTTTGAAATTGGGAAATGCAGTACAGGTGGCGAATGGTGGGGCTCAGTAGTAGGATAATACGGGACCTGGCTCACTAGGTAATAAATCATGTAAAAAAAGGGGGTGGGGTGACCCTAATTAGTCACGCATGGTTGCACACAGGTGTCATAATGACCTAATTAGCATAATTAAGTAATAAAAGTGTTGGAAAAAGGGGGAATAATGGTGGTGGGGTTGACCGTTAGGATGCACACAGGTGTGCATTAGCATAAAAAGGTCACTTAAGTTAGAAAGTGTGTGAGAGGGGTGTTTTGTCATGCGTAGAATTTGTGGTTGTTTAGACTGATCTTTACCCGAAAATGGTGTGTTGGAGTGTGAGAGAGGGGTGTTTTGTAATGCGTACGAATTTGTAAAACGATATTTAGGTTGAGTAGTAGGAGGAGGAGGAGGAGGGGAGGAAGTTGTTTTATTATGCGTTTCCGTTTTGTTGATTCAAGGGTTGTGGATGATATCTGTTAGTGTAACCTGTCTTCTGTGGTCTTGTGGTCAAAAGATGTTAGTTTGAGGAATATTAGACCGCATACTTTTGTGATGTGAAACAAGCGTGAGTTCGAGAACTTCCCCCCTGTATACTTCCCCCGTGAATACCTAAAGTATTTTGCTTCTAACTTGTATTAAGTTAAGGGTAGGGTAATCTTAAATGTTTCAATTCTATAGTGGAGGTGGTCGTGGTGGTGGCTCCTAACAGAACATACACAAAAACAAATGAGATCGTTTATTTAGTCAAATGCGTTTATATTTAATCATATTCGAAAATTTTTTCTCACCCGTTTATATTATGAAAGAAAAACGGTTACTTTCCAATTTTTCAAAAAAGTTATATGTTGAGGAGAAATGTGGAAAGTAGTTCAGTTTAAGAAAACTATTTGAGTTGAGCGAATCATATAACATCGTCGTGTGAACCCTCCGGAAATTTCAAGTTAAAGAAAAGTCGTCTTAATTTTTGTTTCAAGTGGAATCGATTTGAACGTATCTAATAATTAAAGATCCAAACACTTTACAATTATAGTAAAATCGTGTTAATTGTGATTGAATCGAAATCAATTTGTGTAAACTAACTAAAAAAGAAAATAAAATACTTTACAGTTAAAGTAAAGTATAACAAATTGAAAAGAAGATGTGAAAAAAATAACATTACAAAACAATACTTAAAAAACAAAAAAAAAACCAAACAAATCAAAATGAATAAGTATTGTGAAAAGTGCAACATTATCCTATCGGGTAACATTTCGTGGAGTCATCATCTGCGGACGGAGCAGCATAAAAGAAATGTCATCGAGCCAGTGGATTCAAAAATTAAAAAAATCAGATCTGGATTCCAAGGAAGGATTATTCAGTATCTATATGAAAATACCAACAATGATGTGATTTATCCAACACGATTTACGGAGGAAGCAGGAGAAGCTTTTCTCCCTCACTTGTATCCATTGTTGGAGAGTTATGCATCGGTAAAAATTAACTTTGAACTTTTTGGAAAATACGCGCTCTTGAAGGATGAAAAGGAATGTGAAGAAATAAAGTCATTTCAAAATAAAATGACAATAATGACCGCCTACTCCAATATAGAAACCGAGTACAAGGAGCACATGGAGACAATTTTTTGTGAGGATGGAGGAATTCCAAGAAAAGGGTAGTGGATGGACATTGATTCATCTCATTCGATTGGAAATGAATATTAATCAATATTCACCTTTAAGAGGATCATCGTATATTAAACTACCCTCTGGCTTAGAAAATAAAAAAGCGATAATAAATGTTAAAAACCTGAGTGTTGAATACTGTTTAATCGCTGCATTAAGCAATCTTAATAAAAATGCAAACAGGTGCACAAGTTACAAAGGGAATATAAATGATGATCTCATTCAAGTCAATGGGATAACATTAAATTTAAATTAAAGTATGATGTTAGTGGAGGAAGGATGCACAGCACATTATTTTGGGTGCGCAAGAAAGTCTTGTCGTTTTTTTTAGTAATCGTTTTTAATCTAATTTATTTAAGACTCATCGAACACCAGGGTCACACTTTTTAGTATCGTTTTAAAGCTTTTTGTCTTAGGTACTATCGATGAAAATTTGGTAATTATTCGATAACATTTGTGGAAGCTATAGCAAATTAAACATGGAGGATCAAAGTGAGCATTTTCGGCATATTTTGCTTTTTTATTTCCGAAAAGGAAAAAAAGCGGTCGAAGCTCGCGAAAAATTGTGCGAAGTGTATGGTAAAGATGCCATGAGTGATCGCCAATGTCAGCGCTGGCTTGCCAAATTCAGGCTTGGAGATTTTGGAGTTAAAGCCGCCCCACGTTCTGGTCGACCATCGGCCGTTTTTGACGAACAAATTCAGGCTTTGCTGGATAAAACCGGTGTAGTATGCACATATATTGAATACCCACTGTACCGAAATTACTTAAAGGGTACGCACTGTAACACTTTGTTGCAGTGTTTACATATTTCAAGTCCCGAAATATGAACCGATCGCTATGGCTTGGCCCGCACACAGAAAGTGCTAGCATCGGCATAATTGCAGCGAACGGACAGCATATGCATACCCCCTCGCGCCTCCACTTGAGAGCGCATAACAATATATAAGTACATTCCTTTATACATAAGCATATAGGCACATAGCCGTCTCTCTGCCGCCGCCTGCGAGCAGCGCAGCTACGAGACTTAGCCTTAACTAGACTTAAAGAATATTGTAAAAATCAGAGACACTTCGATCGTTGGAGCGGCACCATTGCTGCTCCGGCTTAAATGAATAAAGCTGAAGCGCAGCGGCAGCGACGCCGAGGCAATGCCAAAGGAGGGGTACGTGAGCAGATATCTAGGAGAAGGAGAATTAATTACTTTTGAGACTTCGCGCGCGCCAGTTCAGATCGTCTGACTTTGTAAAGACCCGGGAAACCGCCCCGCCGCGGAAAAATTTCGACAAGTGTGTGACAAGCGTGTGGTACGATGTCAACCGACAGTGGCGAAGACTGGAGCGGCGGGGCAAGGAGACTTTGTACGCCATAGAAAACCCTGATTCAAGTAAATTAATAAATGTCCAAAAGTGCTTCGCACTAAAATAAACATCGCCTGTTATATTCTGTGTGAGTGTGTGTGTGATTTTAGGAGGGGAAATTAAATTCGCCACTCCTTTATTTTTTCCCCATCTAGGAAAGCCTTTCCGCCGATCGTGGTCGAACCGTGTGATGGCCGTGGATCACGATGGAGTCTTGAACTCGTTTGTCGGATCCGCAGCTATCACCGGTCCTGAGGTACGCAGTGGCCGTAGATCACGACGGAGTCTTGCACTCGTTTGTCGGATCTAAGGGCAGTGCGGATCCCGGAGCGTGTGGCGGGTGGAGATTTCAACGGAGTCCTGTACTCGATTGTCGAAATCTAAACCCGCTGCAGGTTTCGGCCCATGGTCGGCATCTTTGGGAAACAACCTCCTGCCACAGGGCCCGTCTAGGGTTGGTTTATCTCGCCCCCTCCCTGAAGTCCTTGAAACTTAAACAAATTATTGTAAGTGACCCTGGGAGCCCTGAGTAACTATCCCAGCCTAAGAGCTTCCTTACATGTTCTGCTTGTTCCCTCAGCGCTCCCTCGTTGCTTCCCTCTACGCTCCCTCGACGCTTTCTACTCCGTGAGTTTCTACGGCGCCGGTCGTCCTCTTGCATAAAATTTTCAAAATTCCCGCGCCGATCCTCGATCTGGCCCCACTGAGCATCGATAACCCTCGGCTATCGATAGCCCATCGGCCCTTAGTTTGAATCTCCCGCGACGATCTGGTACCACTGGTTACCGATATTCATCGGCTATCGATAACCCCGCGTGACCCCTCATGCTATCGATACCGTCATGTATCGATATCGCTGGAGCGGCGTTGCCACCTGATCGCTGCGATGTTTCTCATGAACGATGTTTCCATTTTGCTTTGTGCCCATCGATCGCACTATCGTACGTGCCAATCGACCGCCTAAGTTCATTATGATGAAGCTAAATTTCTCGGTAAGTTCTTTCACCTTTCTTTTCTTTTCTTTTCTTTTTTCTTCTCTCTAATCTTTTCCTTTTCCTCTCTCTTCCTTGCCCTTGACATGTCCTCAGCGGATCAGGCTTTGCTCCATGTTGGCAATGCCCGCGAGAGTTGGAAACGGCAGATGTTCCCATGGATGGCAGCTGCCACACGCAACAGGTGAGTATTTGGCAATGTTGTTCCCTTTTTTTTTCCTGAAGCTACCCACGGGAAAGTGAGAAGGTGGTTCTTTGTGTGTTGGAAATCCTCTTCCTTTTAGCAGAAAATGTTGGATATCCTGTATCTTTTAGCAGGCGACGGTGTAGGGAATTTGAAATTCCTTTGGAAAACCACATAGAAACCTCATTTCCCCCTTACTTTTTGTGTCACCCCCGTGTATTTCGAAACCAGAGACGGAAGAAATGTAAGGGGTGAATGAGGTTTAGTCCCTTCCGCTTGTATGGAGAATCCTGATGAAAATATGTTATTTTCCAGAGGAATTTTCCCGGTGGGTAACCTTTTGTTTTTATTTCAGGTTGCTGCCACCTTATGTATGCCCCTGTTTGTTTTTCAGCCGACTTTCGTGCGTGTTTTCGTGTCGGTTACCCCTTTGTAAACATTCGGTTTCGTTTCTCGGTTTACATCGTGCATTTATTGGCGGAAAATCCTGACGTCCCTAGCGCATAGCCGCACCCGGTACGCGCGGTCACCCATGGTGACACGGACGCATCGTCAGCCGCCTTTCCGTCGCGCTATCTCCACCTCGGGCTCCTCCATGATTCCCGCTGGCCACTCGTCCTGGGCGACTTCCTGCCACTCTCCGCTTGTGGGCGCGGACACCTGCCGCATCAACTTTGGTCGCTGCGCCGCCGTTGTCGCCACCGGTGCCGAGTGCTGTCGTAGCAGCCTGGGTCTGCCGCTCGTAACGGGCTCGGGGCAAACCCAGGGCTCGGCTCGGGCTGCGGCTGTGGTTCGGGTTGCGGCTGCTGCTGCTGCGGTTTGGGCTGTGGCAGTGGTTCGGGTTGCGGCTGCTGCTGCTGCGGTTCGGGCTGTGGTTGCTGCCGCTCATACCGTGGTGTGGGCGGTCGCGCCGGCCTCCACTGCTCCGCCTCCTCCATGGCCTCGGGAATGCCATCCGTCGTCGCGCCTTGCTCCCATATCCCTTCATATCGGGGTGTGGGTGGCACTTCCGGGATCCAGCGCTGTGGCGACGGCATCCACGGCGTTCTCCTGGTGTATACCGCGGGGTCAAGGGAGCCGCCTGTGGGGTCTCCCACAACTGCTGTTCCTCGTCCTCTACCCTCTGCAGCTGCGCTTCCCACTCCGTCTCTTTCCGCAGCCGCTCGACTTCGGCCTTCCTTTGCTGCTGCCGGAGGTACGCCTTTCCCGCTTCCTGCCGCTGGGCTTCCCGTCGGGCTTCCTCCTCTTGCTGCTGGACCTGGCGTCGGGCTTCCTCTTCCTGCTGCTGGACCTCCCGCTGCCGCTGCTCGTCCTGCTCCGCCTCACGCCTCTTCTGGTGTGCCACCATGGCCTGGTGGATGGCCTCGGCATGCTGGCTCCTTGGCTGCTCCGCGTCTTCCTTCGCCTGGCGTGGCCCACAGCTCCGACCGGAATGTGTTTTCGTGTGGGGTCCACGTCGTTGTGAAGCCGCCACACCCTCGCATCTTCCTTGTCCTTGTCGACGATCTCCAAGTCGCTGTCGGAGCTGATCGATGGCTCCGGCATGGGGTCCTCACCCCTGGCCTGCGTCGGCCCCTGCCGTGGGGCTCGGGTAGGCCGACGGATGGTCGACCATCCTTGCCCTGGACAGGGTGCTTCCGATTGCTGCTGGGCGTGCTGCGTGCTTCAGATCACGTAATTCTGGAACTCATGACGTCTTGTTTTCGAATGACAGCCTATAGCCTGGCTCCCCTCAGGCTCGGTTTCGAGCCGTCCTCTTTGTTCGGTCCCGTTATTTCTCCTGGGCGCCCAATTGCCCTTACGGTACAGCTCTCTTTGCTGTGCCGTCTTCCCTCTTTCTTCGGCATGGCAGCGATTTAGTTTGGTTTTAGTTCTTTACGAGACCTCGGCCGTCATGGTTCTGGGCTCTTTCAGGTTTTCGCTTTGACTTGTATCTGTATCCTTGGTGTTGTGTCCTTGTTGGTGGACCCTTGTTGGTGTGTCCTTGTGGTATCCTTGTGGTTGTATCCTTGTTTGCCTGGCGCATTTTGGATGACTCTCGCTTAGGCCTGACGCTTCATCCAGCTGCCTCGCAATATCCTTGATGTTGTCCTTGTTGGTAGATCCTTGTTTGTGTATCCTTGTGGTATCCTTGCGATTGTATCCTTGTTGCCTGGCGTGTTTTGGATGACTTTCGCTTAGGCCTGACGCTTCCTCCAGTTGCCTCGCAATATCCTTGATGTTATCCCCGTGCCGGATCCTTGTGACTGTATCCTTGTTGCCTGGCGTGTTTTTGGATGACTCTCGCTTAGGCCTGACGCATAATCCAGTTGCCTCGCCATATCCTTGATGTTATCCCTGTTCCGTAACCTTGTGTCTGCATCCTTGTTGCCTGGCGGATTTTGGATGACTCTCGCTTAGCCCTGACGCATAATCCATTTGCCTCGCCATATCCTTGATGTTGTCCTTGTTTGTAGACCCTTGTTGGTGTATCCTTGTGGTATATTTGTGGCATCCTCGGCGAGTCCTTGGGGTTATCTCATAGTATCCTTGGAGTTTCCTCGGCTGTTCCCTGGAGTTTCCTCGTAGCCTTGGGGTTTTCCATGTTGTTGTTTCTCAGTTGCGTCTGCCTGATGCTGTTGCTCGCTTGTGTCTTGTGTTTGTTGATGTTTGAGCTCGCTTACATGTGTGGTCCGTCCTTTCTTTGTGTTTACGTTCCGTATTTTGCAGATCAGGACCTGGTAGGGCCCGTCGTACCTAGGTGCCAATTTTGCGGCAAACCCTTCTGCAGCTTTTGACAGGTGGTGTTCCTTGGCCCAGACTACGTCGCCCACCGCTGGCGTCCATTGCCTCCTCCTTAGGTTGTAATACCTAGCCTGGTCCTGGGAGGCCTTCTCTAGATTCCGTCTTACGATCTCAAAGATCTCTTTTAGTTTCTGCGCGATTTCATCCGGAGTTTCCGTGGCTCGTCCGGTGGCTAAGGTTTCTTTGTCGTATAGGGCGCTCGGTAGTCGTGGCTCTCTGCCTTGGGTAAGAAACGATGGGGTGTATCCAGTGGATTCCGATATGCTTGAGTTGACGGCCAGCATGATCTCCGGCTATTTTTCGTCCCATGTTCTCTGATCTCGTCCTGCGAACTGAGCAATCATCGTTTTGACCGTCCTATTTGCCCGCTCCGTCGGGTTTTCTTGCGGCGTATAGGGTGAATTGCTGTCTGATACCCATCTCCGCCAGAAAATTTTTGAAAATGCGACTTGCAAACTGTACTCCGTTGTCCGTTATAACCACCTTTGGGGCCCCATACCTTGCAATTATACGCTCCCTAATCGCTTTTTTAAGCGATTCGGCCGCACTCGTAGCGGCACTAGTTCCGTCCATTTAGAGAACCTGTCTATAAGCACCAGTAGCATTGAATTGCCGTGCTTCGATCGCAGAAGGGGTCCAACGAAATCCGCGCATACTTGATTCGGCTTGAATCTCATGCAGGTTTCGCATTTCCTTACGTGGGCTCTGGCGTCTCTATGCATACCTGGCCAGTAGTATCGGGCTGCCAGACGTGCTATTGTCCTTCGGCTTCCTACGTTCCCAGCTGCTGGTGAGTCGTGGTTTTCCTTCAGTACCGTTTCTCTTAGGGCTCTCGGGACGCACATCTTCCATGTGACAACGTCCTCACTGCCCGCTCTATGCGGTATGCTCCTGTACAGATTCTCGCCTTCCATAACGTAGTCCGGGTACTTTTGCGGTTGGGTCCTTATCTTGTCGCACATCTCTTGAAACCAGCTGCACGCTGCTGAAGCTTCCGCCGCCGATGTCTCCTTTATGCCCCTAAACGTTTCGGGCAATGGCTGCCTTGACAGAGCGTCTGCCACCACGTTCAACTGTCCCTTCATGTACGCTATCTCAAAGTCGTACTGCTGCAATTCCAGGGCCCATCTGGCGATCCTTCCTGAAGGGCTTTCTATGCTGTTATGCCACTACAGGGCCATATGGTCATTTACTACTTTAAAGTGGTAACCTTCCAGATACGGCTTGAGTTTTCGGATCGCCCAGACAATTGCCAAGCACTCCTTTTCCGTCGTTGAGTAGTTCTTCAGGTCCAAGCTGCTGATGTTCCGCGCCTCTTTTAGCTGATCTAGGATGTAGTTTATGCGGGGCATGGGGTAGGCGTCCTTTACAGACCTCGCGTTGATCTGCCTAAAGTCTACGCAGAGTCTCCACTTGCCTGTCTTCTTTCTCACCATCACGATGGGAGAGCTGTATGGGCTCTTTGAATGCTCTTCGCATTGATTTCCCCTTGAACTTTTGGATTCTTGGGGTAGTATCGCTGCTTGATAGGTTTGTCGTCCTTCATCGTGATATGGTGCTCTGCCATGTTTGATGTTCCCGTCATGGTATTGAAGTCCGCTAGCTCTTTCTCCAGGAATTCCGTTGTGTCGTTGTCCTCGGTTATCTCTTGCATGACTGCCACTGATAGCTTTTCCTCGAGCCACCCATTGTGTCGGTTTCTGGCCGGTTTTGTGATCTCGTGCCCGGCACACTTTATTTCGGTACCGACTTGCGTGAGGAAATTCCATCCTAGCACCAACGAATCCACTACCCCTGGTAGTATCAGCAGGCTCATGGTCAATTGCTTGTTTCCGAATGCGATTTCTACCTCCAGCTGTGCGTTGATTCCACCGCATCTCCCATCTGCCAACCTAACTTGCCGTCTTGTCCTCGTAATCTTCCCGAGGGCAGCAAGGTTGTCCGCCAGCTCTTCGCTTATGAAGGTCGCCGTTGCCCCGGTGTCGATTTTGGCTTTGTATGTGCCTCCACTAATCGTCACCGCTGCGGACAACTGCTGCTCCTCCTCGATTAGCATGCCAGTTAGTTTGGAGAGGTAGCATTTTGCGATCCCCTTCCGCCTCTCTGCGGCTGAGAACGCTTCTGATTCCTACTTTACCGCACACCCAGCAGAATATCAAACGTTGGTTTCGGCAGCCGCGTTCCCAGTGTCCGGATCCGCCACATTTTCGACAGGCCTCCTGGGGCTCTGTGATGTGGGTACTCCCTCGTGGTCTCTGAGTTGTGTTTGGTGGCCTCCATGCGGTTTGGGTTGGTTGTCTCTGTTGCCAGTGTTGTGTCCATTGGCCCTCATGGGCTGTGTCGGTTGCCTGATGCCGTTGGCCTTGCTATGGTGGTGTCCATTGGCCCTCATATGCTGCGTCGGTTGCCTGATACCGTGGCCTTGCTGTGGTGGTGTCCATTGGCCGTTATTCGGGGCGTTGGTTTGCTGCTGCTGATGGACCTGTTGTTTTGGTGTCCGCTGATTGTTCCCCCGAGGTTCCTGGTCGCCGATGTCCTCGCACCTTCTGCACATAGCTTGCGCCGGAGCTGCCGGTTTTGCCCTTGAGAATTTGTTCTCTTGCGCGAATGTTTTCCGTTCCTTCTCCAGATCCTCATACTCGTCGGCTAGGATCATCAACGTGTCCAAGTCCGAGACTGTATAGGCCTTTAGGGAGATTCTAAGGTTCGGCGTGCAGTTTTCCTTGATGATGCTCAGCGTCTCCCTCGGGGAATAATTGAGTGTCCTCATCAACGTCAGCATGTCAATCATGTAATCTTTGAAAGCCTCGCAATACCCTTGCTTCCGCCGCTTGACTTGATCCGACAGCTTTGTGAAAAATCTCTCGGCAGAAAATAAGTGTTTAAACTTTCTATAAATTCCGCCCAGGTTCTCCATTGTTTATTGTTGGAAATAAACCATTTCAACGCCTTTCCGGTGAGTAACTCCGGCATCGCTCGGGGAATCAAGTCTAGGTCCAGGCCGTATGTGTTAGCGGACCATTCCACTTGCTCCAAAAACTCGAATGGTTTTTCAACGCCGTCGAACCTGAATGACCACTCTCGGACTTGCTTAGCGACCTTGGCATAATCAGGCTTGCTGGAGGTCGGTATCGGTTCTGTCTTTTGCCTTTCCTAACTTGCTTCTCTCCTTTGTGCCTCCTTTTGCTTTCCTGGCTTGCCTCTCTCCTTTGAGCCTCCATTTGCCTTTCCTGGCTTGCTTCTCTCCTTTGTGCCTCCTTTTGCCTTTCCTGGCTTGGCTCTCTCCTTTGGGCCTCCTTCTGTATGTTGTCGACGCTCAAACTTTCCAATAGGTCTTCCCCTTCGGTGTTTGTTATTTTTATGCTGGTGCCTGGTCTGTCGCCGTATTTTGCTTTCAGCTCGGCCCAGATATCGACGAGCTTGGGGTCGTTCTCAGTCTGTGTATAATATTCGGACAATGCCTTTCTGATGTCTTCCGATCTGCCTTCCAGAACAATGTTTAACCTCTTTGAGACATGGGCAAAGTCCTCTTTCTTCAGACGGTAAATCCAACTCTTCCCCATTCTGCTTTTGTTGCTTTCACTGCTGGGACAATCACGTTTTGGGCGCCAGATGTAACGAACTGATTTTATTTGTCTGCTCGCTACGAGATTCGTGCGGCTAGCTCAGAGAAGTTATGTGTTCGTCCCACCAAATTTATATTAACGTGACCGCCCAGTAGATCAGTGAGAAAGCACAGAATTCACGGGTTCGAATTACGTTAATTGCGGGTTCGATTACAGCGGGCTTGATGGCTCGGTTGGCCTTGGTGTCGCCACTCGTAGTCCTCGGTGTCTCCTGGTGATGTTCGTCTCTGCACGTCGATGCGTCGCCTTGGTGATCGCCTGCCTCGTTGACTCTGTGCTCCGGTCCTGTAGCTCCTTGTAGACGCTCGGCGATGTTCGTCTCTGATGCGTTGACTCGACGACCACTCGTAGCGCCTCGGACTCGCAAGGAGATCAGCCGTGCGGGAGCTACCGTCCTGTGACCGAGGGAGTAGAGGATATGCGAGTATTACTTTAGAAAATGCTGGAATGAAGCTTTCGAAACAAACGACTGTGTTGCTTGGAGAACCAAATAAGATGCCTGTTTATTATATGAAAGTGTGTACGTGTCCAATCTATGAGTGTACCCTAGTTTTCTCATGTTGGCAATCCTTATTATTGTCCGTCAGGGTTAGGCTTGTAGTTGTCGCTTCTGTGTTGTTTTCCTGTGGCCGGTGAGAGGGGCATGTTAACTCCTCCCCCCCAGTCCGAAGAGAAAAGACATAAAGGGGTAATGGCCTGATCGGAGAAAGGCGGCTAGGCGAGGTGTTGTTGGTGTACGCCACGAACTCCGACGATATTTTGAATTTAACAATTTGTTTCAAATATGTGTATCTTAATGTTAACATGAGTTTCTTGTTGAAAGTATATGAATGAATATAATATAAAAAAATTTGTGTATCTAATTCTAGTGTTACATTTTGTTTACATATTATGTGTCGGTGTTAGTATGTGTTGCTGGTGATCCAATGTTCGTAAATTTCTTAACTGTTTTTCTAATTTTTTGTTTGTGTAACTTTTGACCTTTAGTTGTTACCAGTGTGACGCCTTTGTCTCTATCTACTTTGTGTAGTGAAAATCTCGGTGTCGTCTTGTTTCTACGGTTTTCTTTTCTAAATACCGTATCATTAGGCTCGACGTGGACATGTGTCTCTCTGTCTTCGTTTAATTTTGCCAATCTTCTTTCTGTGGTCGCGTTTAAATGTTCTTGTACTTTTGGGTATATGTCTTTTCTAAATTCGTTTAACTTGTTAAGGTAGTCGTGGTGATTGTCGAATGTTATTGTTTTGTTGAATATGTGAGTTCTTCCGTGGAAGAGTTCGAAAGGGGTATAGGAAGTGCTGGAGTGTATTGCATTGTTATATGTTGCAACTGCTTCTGCTAGTATTTGCTCATGTCCGCATTCTAGGCGTGCTTCCTTTCTTTTTTTATGATTATCCTGTATACTTCGGTTAAGGTGGAATGCAGTCTTTCGACCGAAGCGTTGCCCCTTGATTGTTGGAATGATGTTTTATGAGCTGTTATTTGGAATTGGGTTAAGAGGTCGTTGAATAGACTTCCCGAAAATTCCGCGCCCTGGTCGAAAACTATTTCCTTTGGTGCTCCGTAGTGACTTATGAATTGTAATAGGGCATCGGCGACTTTTATTGAATTCCTATTGCTAACAGGGTAGGCTTGCGCTAGCTTGGAGAATTTGTCAATAATGGTAAGGTTACAAGTATTGTTAATGAAATATAAGTCTATATGGACGACCGCCAATGGTCCCTCTGGGGCGGTTGGTGTTTGCATCAATGGTCTATGGGGGTGTCTATCGTACTTGAGGGTTAAGCAGGTATCGCAATTTTTTATAATTTTAGTGATAATGTCTTTTAAATGCGGAAAATAAATGCCCCTTTTTAGATGGTTATATGTTTCTTCTATCCCCCTATGATTGGTGTTAAAGTGGTACTCACGAATTTTGATTTCCTGGTCATGGGGATTAGCTATTTCGGTTAGCCATATTTTGCAGCGTGAAATTTTGTATAAGTCATTTTCAAAGAAGTAGTTATTATAAGATTCTTCTATTATTTTGAAAATATCATCTGGCGCAAATATTGCGAATGTTTTATTCGGTTTCAGGATTGTTTGAAGGGTGTTTGTTACGGAGTCGAAAGTATGCAAGGGTTCAATTATTATGTGTCTTGTTTCATGGGCAAATGGTGTTTCTACTTGTTTTGACGATGTTATTGAAGTGATTTAGTGGTTGTGAAGCGATTGTTATAACTTGTGGGTCTTCGTTTATATTCAAGTTTGGCTCAATTCTGCTGAGTGCGTCAGCGACTACGTTTTGCGATCCTTTTTTGTATACGACTTCATAGTCGTAAGCGGCCAGGATAGTTTTCCATCGGAGTAGTTTTGGATTCTGGCCTTTTAGATTTTCTAGCCAGATTAATGGCTTATGGTCCGTGACTATTTTGAATCTACGCCCGAAGAGGTATGGTCTGAAGTGACCTACAGACCAAATGATAGCTAACATTTCTTTCTCTATCGTAGAATAGCGGATTTCCGTGTCCGATAGTGTCCTGTTAGCAAAGGATATTGGTCTGTCATTAGTGTCTGGGCCTTGTAACAACACAGAGCCTATTGCATAATTACTTGCGTCTGTGGTCAACGTGAACGGTTTGTTGAAATCAGAGTATATGAGTATGGGATCATTACAAAGAAGATCTTTCGACGTTTCGACTGCTTGTTTAAATTCCTCATCTATTATTATTGACTTCTTTCCTTTTAACTGTCTCGTTATGGGTTTAGTTATTTTCGCAAAGTCCTTTATAAATTTCCTGTAATACCCTAAAAGTCCTAAAAATGACTTAATTTCCCGAGTTGTCTTTGGGCAGGGGAAGTCCTGGATGGCTTGAATTTTAAGTGGGTTTGGTTTGACTCCTTCTCGGGTGACGATGTGGCTAAGGAAGTCGATTTCCTTCCTTAAAAAGTTACACTTGCTCGGTTGGATTTTTAGGTTTGCGTTTTGGAGTTTTGTGAATACAGATTTAATATCTGCTATATGTTTTTGCAGTGAGGGTGAGAATACTATTATATCGTCGAGATAGACGAGGCAGACGTCCCCGACTAAGTCACCTAAGACGTTATCCATAACGCGTTGGAACGTGGCAGGGGAGTTTTTTAGACCGAAGGGCATCCTTGTGAACTCATAATGCCCATTTTCGACTGTGAATGCCGTCTTGCTTGCGTGGTGTTCCTTCGTTGTTAAGGTGTTCCATCTGAATGTTTAATTGTTGGTCGCCTAGTCCTTCTGTATCTGTTGGGACTTCAAACGAGCGCGAGAAAGAATAAAATATTTTTGGCTGCTCTACTACTAACACCAATAATAAAGGCGCGATATCATATTAATCCTGACTCGCTTTCACTTCTTTAAACTCACACAAATTAAAAATTGTCACAATAAATTGACGCTAAAAATTGAATGTGTCATCTGAGCCTGAGTACAGTGTGAATATTAATATCGGAGGTTAGTTTTTTGATGTGGTCTTTATTAATAAGTGCTGGATTTATAAATGAGTAGGTAGATCCAGTGTCTATTAGGAATTTGAGAGGGTTCGACACCATTGAGTTTGGTGATAGGAAAACAAATGGCAAGGAAGATCTTCTTGCTTATGTATCCGATTGGCTTCCCGAAGCTTCAGTAAAAAATTTCCATCATCATTGATGTTACATAGGGGACCGCTTTGATTATGGTTGTTCCTGTCTTGGTGGTTATTTATCTTATCTTGTTTTCCGTTATTATGGAAGGGATTCCTGCCCAAAGTTTGTTTACCATTACTATCGTTATTGGAATTATGTTGACGTGTGAAGCGTTTATTATTATTGTTGTTAAAGTTCTGTTGGCGCAGTGGAGAACGCCCACTATTATTATTGTTGTAATTTTGTTGTCGCTGTGTAAAGCGACCATTATTGACATTTTTGTTGTTGTTGGCGTTGTTACCATTATTATAGTTTTGTTGTTGTGGTATGTAGCGGCTATTGTAGTCACTATTGGCTGATCCTTTCGCGTATGGGTGATTCCTGTATATCGAGCCGTCGCGTCGTTGGTTTTCCTTGTGTTTATTCAAGTTTCGAGAGAAGGTTAATTCAATCTGCCCGTACTCGTACGCTTTCTCGATTGTCTCTGGCCTTTGGTTCCTAATGGCTGACCTAAGTAGGTCTTTTAGTCCAACTAAGAATGTATTCAGGCAGAATCTGTCATATTGGTCACGTTTGGCCGTGAGGGAGTGTCCACTAGGGTCTGCTTCTCTGGCCAGTGACATTAATTCGCTTCTTATTTTCGTGGCCGTGTAATAAAGCTTTCCCATACTGAGTCCGTCCGGGAGATTGTGTAGCTCTCTTACTAGCATTTCTTCCGTTTTCTTGCTAGAGTATAGTCGCTTGAGGTTTGCTTTGATGTCATCCCAACTGAGGAATACATCGCAAACACTCAGCGCTTCGTCTGCCCTGCCTATAATTTTGTCACGGATAGTTCCAAGTAAGTACTGTCCGCATGTTGTATGGTCCACTGATCCGGCTAACGAAAGTAGTTGTTCTACTCTACCTACAAATCTATCAAGATTGTCAGGCGGGCCTTCGTAGATGGGTATATGATGTACAAGGGCAAGTACCCAGCAGGAAAGTGAGAAGTTGGTTTTTGTGTTCTTGAAATCCTGTTCCTTTTTGCAGGCGTCGGTGTGGGGTTAGATAATTTCTGAGCGTTAAATGGGGGTGGGTTTCTGAGTAGCATCAATATCAGGCCACTTATGCGCTGTGTGATTTCTGTGGCACTACGATTATAATATTTTTTAACAAAAAATCACCAACTTATAATATTTAAAAATTCTGTGATTTACACAAAAAAAAATCTTGTTCTCACATTCATCTTTAATTTTTAATAATTTTAAAATTCGTAGAAAAAATATTAATAATTTTTAATCAAATAAATTAAACTAAATACTATAATCATAATGTCTATAATCATAATATTTATTGATGATTTTAATTTATTTTTACTACACGGTAGTTGTTGAAGATTCAGGCTTGAATTGTTAACGGTGGGACATATTGGCCCTGATGCGTTCCCGGAATCCACAGTGTTGGTGGGATTTTTGTCTTGGGGTTGAACTAACTGGCTTGTTTTTATAGTAGTTGCAGAGTTACAAACGGTGGAACCGCTTGGCCCTGATGAGTTAGCGGAATCCATAGTTTCCGATATCTCAGATAGACTGGACCCGCTTCTTAGCCCTAATCTGCTCCTAACTGTGTTACTATTGGTGGCTTTTTGTCTTGGCATGTATGCGTATTGAGAAGAAATCTGCGTTGTTCTTTGAAAATAATCGCTAGTAATGTGTATAGTATAATAATATAGTAATAATATGTGAAGTAGTGATTATATATATTAATACTAAGTATATGTATTTGTGTTTGTGTGTAAAAATATTCGTATGTATTCTTTATGACGTAAAAGAAAACCTGTATGTGTGTATCCGCTACACAGTTTCCTATTTTCTTCCCTGTGTTAGTGTTAGTTGTATGTCATTCGTGTAGTGTTGCCGTGTTTCCTTCCACCTTTGTTTTTTGTGTTTTTTATCGGATGTTATCGGCTTCAGCTGTAATGTACGTGATTTAATAAATATTCAATATATTTTAGAGGTTAGTGAACATGCGACAACAATAGGTTAAGTTGGTTGTGGATTGTTATACCCGTTACTCGTAGAGTAAAAGATTATATTGTATTCGTGCAAAAGTATGTAACAGCTAGAAGGAAGCGTTTCCGACTATAAAGTATATATATTCTTGATCAGGATCACAAGCCGAGTCGATATAGCCATGTCCGTCTGTCCGTCTGTCTGTCTGTCTCTTCCGTCTGTCCGTCTGTCCGTCTGTCCGTCTGTCCGTCTGTCTGTCCGTATGAACGCTGAGATCTCGGAAACTATAAAAGCTAGAGGATTGGTATTTGGCATGAAGATTCTTGGAGTTCCTACGCAGCGCAAGTTTGTTTCAAGAAGGTGCCACGCCCCCTCTAACGCCCACAATCGCTTATATACGATTTTAAAAATTTAAATATTTCGGAAAAGTAAAAATGCAGTTTTATTGTGTTTATCAATACCTATCGAAATGTAGAAGAAATTTTTCAAATCGGACCATTCGTTAAAAGTTGTGCGTGCTCAAAGTTTCTATGTCCATCTCCCTCGCACTCCCTTTACCTGAGTAACGGGTATCTGATAGTCGGGGCACCCGACTATAACGTTCTCTCATGTTTTTATTATATTATTTTATCTTTTTTTCTTAAGAGACTCAAAGCGTTTTCAAATGGTTTATAACGGCTTGATGACTTAAGCCAAGCTCTTGACCAATGCTACGGCTTCTACTATGCCGGTTTTATCGCAATTTTCTACGACAGGCCTTCCTTCTTTGACCACCTCTGCACCAGAACGAAAACGTTGAGACCATCGTTGTGCGGTGGAAATGGAAACTGTATCGTGTCCATAAACTGCACAAATTTTATTGGCGGCTTGAGATGCATTTTTGCCTTTATCGTAGTAGTACTGTAAAATATGCCGTATTTTCTCTTTATTTTGCTCAATCAAACACGCGTTAGCGTGTGAGATGAGCTTTCCAAAAAAATATAGCATGAACCGATGGGACGAATAAAACTAGAACTACGCGCTTGCAGCGACAACTAGCAAAATACCGCAAGACTTTTTTGACAACCTAATATAGTATACATTTTATATGCTTATTTCTTAATATGTTTACGTTCTTTCGTTTAATCCCAAAAATTTACTTTTTCTTTCTAAATAGCCCAGTTTGTAAAATAAATTTTTATTTAAAAACATCGATGGTTTACATTTCGGTCTGTCTCCTGCTCTTGGTAGTAATCTTTTAGCTAAAATTTAAATACCCTCTGCAAAGGTATATTTATGTTCATGTTTATATGTGCAAAAACAAATGCAAATATACGCCAAGCCAATAGAAATGTCAATTTTTAGTTAAAACCATCGAAAAACAGCGATGTTTTTTGACATACACATCGAAAACATCGATGTTCCAAAAATCGATATCTCTCCACTTCTTCGCTAAATCCTTCCGAGCCTGTTCTTTTTGTTTCCAGACTTCTTGTCAGACTTCTTGTTTTCTAATATGTTTTTGTTCTCCGAAACCAGTTCTACAAGGATTTTCTCCTGTTCATCGGTATAATTTTTCCCGCGAAACTTCTTTTCTGCCGACATTGTTTTTTTATTAGTTTGAAATGTTGTTTATATCATCAGCTGTTAGTATGACCCTTTTATGGTATTGACAATTAGTTAACTCTTCTGATGTGGGGTTGCCACCTAGTCTCAAATTAGTGTGCCTTTTATTTGGAGTTATAAATGACGAGAAAACGAAAACCGATTTGCCGCCGGGATAAATTTATCCTTCCATTAGTAAAATTTTACTTTGCAGGAC
This sequence comes from Drosophila lutescens, assembly GCA_037075285.1. Lineage (NCBI taxonomy): Eukaryota > Metazoa > Arthropoda > Insecta > Diptera > Drosophilidae > Drosophila > Drosophila lutescens. Next base: position 5,090 of record JBAMCF010000922.1, on the reverse strand, counting down.
GGAGTAGTTTAACTTGTATACCACTGTTAAGACTCATAGACCTACATAATATAAATATTACCGAAGTTATAACAGTCAAAAAAAGAATCATGTAACATAACATAGCCAATTGCAATTCTACAGATTATCACTGCATATAGCACTTTGAACCACTGCGAGTTGTGAAGAATAGCTGTAATTTCATTTTCCTTTTCTACATATTTTTGTTACCGTAAACACTTTTGTACCTATAAATACCGTTAAGTTTATTCCAGGGATCGTAAATAAGAGTTAACCTATTCAAAAAAATTGACATATAACTCTTATTGTCCAATTTTTATTATAAAAGTTGACAAATACCTCTTACGCCTCAATTTTTATTATAAAAATCAACAAATAAGAGTTATTTGTCAACTTTTATAATAAAAATTGAAAATAAAGATTGAATTGAAATAACTCTTGAACTGTGGGGTGCATTGGTTTAAAATTTATATATATATAATCTACGCCTTAATACCTTTCTGTTGATATGCCATATGTCCCCAGAATATTTTGAACAATTAGAAATCATGACAGCCAAAACGTATTCAGTTTAGATGAGTTCAAAGTGTTCATGTGTTCAGTTCAGTGCTCAGAGTTAAGTTCAAAGCTAATAATAATAATAAATAATAAAAAAGTTTTCGGTTCAGCTTAACGCTAAAACAGATCAACGTAAAAACAGTTTCTTGTTCGGCTCAACAATATCAAAAGTTTTATTTGAAAAATTGTTAAAAATTTCTACAAATTATTCAAAATGCCGCCACTGTATATCGTTAACAATTAGCGCCTTCAAATACTCTAAAGAAAACGGAACAAAGCGTTAAGTTCACTGTTAAAAATAAAAATACACATTGCTTTATTTGACTTTTTATTTTAACTGCAAGGGTATATAAACTTCGGCTTGCCGAAGTTAGCTTCCTTTCTTGTTATAATAAAAATTGAAGCGTAAGAGTTATCATTGTGCCCACAATGATTTTATGAGCTTATTAGCTTCTGTTGAAAATGTGAACTTCTAATAAAAAAAGGCCTCATCCTCATATTTAGAAACGAATAATAGTTTTGATATTCTATTTGATTCTATCTACTGGCGATTCACTTTTGTCTCAAGCTGGTCACTGCTCGATATATTCAGCCAATGCAACTGCCCAAACCAAGAATAAGAAGCGAGAACCTCGTCCTCCACCCTTTATATTAAGAGGTGTCACGGATTTTAAGCAACAGAGAGGATTACTATCTGGCTTTCCCCTTAAGACGACTATACGATCCTAATGTAGAATTACTGATGGAAGTATATATATGGTCCAAAACTATTCAAGGACAATGGGATTCCATACAGCATGTTTCAATTAAAACAAGAAAGAAAGCTAGCTTCGGCCAGCCGAAGCTTTTATACCCTTGCAGATAAAAGAAATACCTTTTTAAGTTGTCAGAAATCAAAACGCCTACTTCCTGCAAAGTTACAATAAATTTTCTTATATTTGTTTGATTATCACTGGTCCGATCCGGCTCGCTCCGACATATGTACTACCTGCAATAGAAAGAAGACTTTTGGGAAAGTTTCATTGCGATAGCTTTAAAACTGAGAGACTAGTTCGCATAGAAACGGACAGACGGACATGGCTAGATGGACTCGGCTATTGGTGCTGATCAAGAATATATATACTTTATGTGGTCGGAAACGTCTCCTTCACTGCGATACAATATCTGACTGAAATTATAATACCCTCTGCAAGGGTATAAAAAGAGAGAGCTTTTCGAATTGTCATTGCCTGGCATTGCCAGACTCAAAGAAACGGTTGTGCCCCATTTCTCGGAATGTATATAACCCACCTGGTGAAAATGGCAAGGCCGAACGAGACATAGTCTTTGTTGAATTAGAACCAGCTAGAAACAACAAAGATGTTTATAACATTCGAGTAATTGACTATCAAGTGGTTACTATAAAACCACAGATTCAAAGAAAGGGCCCTTTAAGGTGTTTTATTCGACACCTTACAAGGATAAATGCCTAGCACTGAAAGAGGATCAGTTTAAATGCATCAACTATGGCTCAAATCGTAGTGCCTTGATCGTCTGACCTTGGCTTTATTCTATAATTTTTTTGAGTCCCGTCATCATTCTTATTATTATTTGCCGTGTGGAACGGAAAGTTTTGTTATTGAGTAAAATAAATTAAAATCATCAATAAATATTATTATAGTCATTATGATTAAAGTTATTAAGTTTAATTTATTTTATAAAAAATTATTTATATTTTTTCTACGAATTTTACAAATACTAAAAATTAAAGATACATGTGAGAACAAGACTTTTGGTTTTGTTGTAAATCATAAGATTTTTGAATATTATAAGTTTGTGATTTTTTTGTTAAAAAATATTATAATCGTAGTGTCACAGAAATCACACAGCGCATAAGTGGCCTGATATTGATCCTATTCAAAAACCCACCCCATTTAACGCTCAGAAATTATCTATCCCCACACCACCGCCTGCTAAAACGAGCAGGATTTCAAGTACACAAACCAACTTCTCACTTTCCGGCTGGGTACTTTTGCACGAATACAAAAGTAGTACTCTACGAGTAACGGGTAACATTAAACATTAGTAGGTGAATAGTAAGTAGTAGGTGAATATCAGACGATCCTGCCTATCTAGAACAGTGTGAGAAATGTAAGTCCAATAACACTTCAGAACGTCAACGTTTTCAAAAGCAAACTGTTGTTGTTCTGATGATAGAAATCGTGGTGGTGCTGCTATCATTTTTAAATCGTCCCTGAACTAGAAATGAGAAATTTCTGCGCCTTTTCGGCTCTGTGGGTAGCCGCTTTATTATTGGAAGTGCTTGGAATGCACACCATAGCTTCTGGGGTTGCAGGCGGTCCAGCCCTCGTGGAAACACATTGATGTCTGTTGTCTCTAGCTCAACCATGCAGGTTCTGGCCACTGGGGGACCCACATATTTTCCCTGAATCAATGATCATCTTCCGAGTGCAATTGATTTTGCAGTGTATAAAGATATCCCGTGCAGCCACCTTTCCATCTCTGAATGTTCGGACCTTTCCTATGATCATATCCCGCTACTGATATCTTTCCCTGTGGCTGCCTACCAGGTCATCACCAAAACTAGTCTTTTATCTCGGGGCTCGGATATTAGAAGATTCAGTGCCATCAAGCTGCCCCTCCAGCTAGAAGTGTAGCTATTCCGCCGCCAACATGGGCTTCTTCGAAACCTAAAATTGCAGTCTTGGTCAGACAAGGTCGTACACTTCGCCGCGTTTGGATGAGGAGAGTCGTGAACCACATTCTAGATGCTTTGGAAGGTCAGAAAGGCTTTTGACAGGGTTTGGCATGAAGGTCTATTCCTAGCTACTGGCAGAACCCCCTCCTCGGCCTCGTGGAGTGTCCAGACATTCTTGAACGGCCGATCCCGTAGTCTTTAATTGGATGGTGATAGACTGCACGAGCAGAGAGTAACATACCTCAGTGTTACCTTAGACCGCCGTCTATGCTTTAAGGGTCAGATTGACCGTGTCTGTTGGTTAGCAAGGACGAAACTGGACAAAATGGACTGGCTACTTCGCTCAGATAGCGGATTATCTCTTCAGGCCAAAGTACGGCTCTACAAAGCCATTATTCTTCCGACCCTAAATTGAGGAATAACATGCTGAGGCACCGCTTGCGACCCTTCGCTAAGAAGAGTTCAGACTTGCATCACAAAAGCACTACGGAGGATGCTTGGGGTGAAGTGGCATCATTACGTCGAAAATAGCGTTTTATTTCGTGACACAGGAGTTCCAAGAGTTACTGAGATGATAACTCCGCTCCCGAGCCGCTACAGGGATAGGCTCCTGGTGCATTCTAACCGCCTGGCTAGACGTCTTGCCACACCATTGGGCCGACGTCGTCTCCGCAGACGACACCCCGCGGACTTATGGATTCTCGGCCGTGATAGACACGGGCGACTTTTGTAATTTATTAACCCAGATGTAACATGCCCCACTATGGCTCACCTACCCCCAGATTTCGGAAGGCGTGTTAATAAAGAATGTGCCTACTTCGTGCTTATACAAAAATACAAAAAAACAAGAGAGGACGCTATAGTCGGGTTGGTGTCCCGACTATCTAATACCCGTTACTCAGCTAAAGGGAGTGCGAACGCTGTACTCGGGTTGGTGTCCCGACTATCTATTGGGGCTAAAGGGAGTGCGAGGGAGATAGATATATAAACAATTTTGATTGCGTATAACTTTTTAATGAATGGTCCGATTTGAAAAATGTCTTCTACATTTCGATAGGTATTAAACACTATAAAATGGCGTTTATATATTTTTAAAATCTTAAAAGATGTGGCCTCCAGACACATTTGAAAATCGTTTATGGCGATTGTGGGCGTTAGCGGGGCGTTGCACCTCGATGAAACAAACTTGCGCTGCGTAGGAAGCCCAAGAATATGTGTGTGAAATCTCAACCTTCTAGCTTTTATAGTTTCCGAAATCTCAGCGTTCATACAGACAGACGGACAGACGGACATGGATAGATCGATGAAACAAACTTGCGCTGCGTAGGAAGCCCAAGAATATGTGTGTGAAATCTCAACCTTCTAGCTTTTATAGTTTCCGAGATCTCAGCGTTCATACGGACAGACAGTCGGACAGACGGACATGGCTATATGGACTCGGCTAGTAACCCTGGTCAAGAATATATATCAGGGAACGAAAATAACTGTTATTTTTGTTTTTTCAAACAAAAAAATCAACGACAAGGAAGACTCATAAAAAAAAAACAACTATACCACTGTCATTATAAAACATTGTATTTTACATTCGCAATGATTTTTATTTTTGCAATTTTTATTTAAAACTCAAAAAATAATCGTTATTCTGTGAGTTTTATATAAAAATTGACAAATAAAACTTATTCTCTGAGTTTTATTTTCCGCTTGGAAAATAACAGTTACTCCTCGAGTTTTAAATAAAAATCAAAAATAAAACTTATTCTCTGAGTTTTATTTTTTCGTTAAAAATAAAGCTCAAAATCGTTTAGTGGCGGCTGTGTAGGTGATAAAAATGTTT
>JBAMCF010000921.1:0-54054 GCA_037075285.1 Drosophila lutescens | reverse complement strand
AAAATTTTCTGAATTTTAGAAATTGTTTTCTTGAATCTAGGAAAAAAAGACCAAAGAAACAGAATTTTATGAAAAACTTTTCGTAAATTTAGAAAAATGATTTTTTTTCTTAAATCTTTCCTAGTTTGTACTTCAGCCCTTCCTAGAATCTAGAAAGTCGCCATAAAAAACATGGTAAATTTTTTTTAATTTAAAGAACATTTTTTAAGAAAAATTTTTTTTTTAAATTTTTTTACTTCTTTTATTCTTCTCAATTTTCTTCGAAACGAAAAAGAAGAAGACATGCGGTAAGGACCGTTTTTGGCGTATGTATGTACATATATGTTTATGTGCGTTTGTGTATATGATCGAGAATTTTCTTGTGCGTAGCTATAACTTTTATTGCGTTGTTGTTTTGGAAATGCAGTCTCTCGCGAGAGAGTTGCTTGCGTTGCGCCGCATCTTGAACCCTTGTGCTCAGTTTTAGATGAGCATTCAAAGTAATAAGTTTGTGTTGAGCCTATTTAAGAAAGTTAAAGTGCGATCCCTCAAAGATGCAATTTATAGGTAAGCAATTGAAATAAATTGAAATATAAATTTGGTAAGTGTGTGAAAATTTATGGTAAGCAAAGGGCGTACTATTTTTATAGATTTGGCTTTTAATAATATTGCAGGCCGCAAATTCCATCCTTCTCTAATATTAATTTTAATTTTCGATTGCAGGTATAATTTTAATTTCAGGTATTGTTAATAATTTGGCAGTAAGTAAGAAAATTTTAATAATAATATATTAAATACTTAATATAAATGTTAATAATATTATTTTTATCTTTTTCGTTTTCTTTTCTCTTTTTTGTTTAGGTAATATTTATAATGTTATTTTTATCTTTTTTTGTTTTCATTTCTCTTTTTTGTTTAGGAAATATTTATAATGTTATTTTTATCTTTTTTGTTTTTTTCCCTTTTTTGTTTAGGAAATATTAATAATTTTCTTTTCATCTATTTTATTTTCTCTTTATTTTTAGGAAATAAAATAGTAAAATAAATATGTATGCATTTTATTTTAATAAAGAAAATTTTCTGAAAACAAAAAAAAAGTCCTTTCTTATTTTAAGAAAAAAATTATATGTTCAAGAAAAGTACTTTCTAGATTTTAGGAAAATTTTTCAATTTGATGGCAATTTTTTTGATTTTAGAAAAGTATTTCTGCTTTTCAGAAATTGTTTTCTAAATTTTAGAAAATTCCTTTCTAAAAAATACGGTAAATCGCCATCGACTGAAATCCATTGCGAATTTCTTGATTTAATGGCGATTTCGGGCTGTTTTTTTTGAGTGTATTCATATCCGCAATGACTTAAAATGTTTAACTTTTTTAAAATTGGTCATGAAGTAAATGTTATTTCAGACTTTTAAAATAAAAGTCAAAGAATAACAGTTATTTTCTGACCAAAAAAATAAAAGTCCTCCGTAACTTTTATTCATGACTTTTATAATAAAAGTCTAAAAATGACTGTTATTTTTTGACTGAAAAAATAAAAGTCCTCCGTGACTCTTATGAGAAGACTTTTACTAAAAAAATCATACATAGGACTACAGAAAAGACGTGGCGTCCTAGTGAGTTTTATTTTGAGCGAAAAAAATAAAAATCCACAAAAATCATTATTGTTGAGTTTTATGTTTTCCGATCAGAAATAATGATCATTTTTGATTTTTATTTTAAAACTCGAAAGTAATGATTATTTTTGAGCAATATTATAAAAATCCCAAAAATAACAAGAGAGAACGCTATAGTCGGGTGCCCCGACTATCAGATACCCATTACTCAGGTAAAGGGAGTGCGAGGGAGATGGAGATAGAAACTTTGATCACGCATAACTTTTTAACGAATGGTCCGATTTCTTCTACATTTCGATAGGTATTGATAAGCACAATAAAACTGCATTTTTACTTTTCCGAAATATTTAAACAATTTAAAGACGGACAGACAGACAGACGGACAGACATGGCTATATCGACTCGGCTAGTGACCCTGATCAAGAATATATATACTTTATAGGGTCGGAAATACTTCCTTCTAGCTGTTACATACTTTTGCACGAGTAACGGGTACTCTACGAGTAACGGGTACCAAAATGGACAGATTAGCCAATGAGGATCACTATGGTGTTTTCCTTTTTCGCGTATGTCGATCCTAAGTGCTTGATTTTTTGGTTCAAATAATACATCAATAATCATTATTTACGGTCCCTGTTAATAACTTTTATTTGGTGATCGAAAATAAATAAGTCTTAAGTCTCTTTTGTTGAAATTTTAAAGGTTGCAATTTGTACTTATACACAGTTATTCTTCAACATAATGAGATCGCAAATTCTTAGGACCAAGAGGAACCACTAATGACCATGCTCACATTTTATTAGTGGTAACCAATATAGCCGTTAATGACTTGTTCAACATAATGAGACCGCGAATTCTTCAGAATAAAAATAAGAATAACATTTTCGTTTTCGTATATTAATAACATTTAAAACAAAACTGCATTATTACTTTTCCCATAAAAGCAATAGAAGTGGGTAAACTCCCAAAAAGGGGGTCGTCCGTCGACATATGTCTATACAGGTTTTAACAACTTTTCTAGCTGATTTATTGTACAACTCAATCCCAAAAATAGACATTTAATTCACGAACATGTATACAACAAGAGAGAACGCTATAGTCGGGTGCCCCGACAATCAGATACCCGTTACTCAGGTAAAGGAAGTGCGAGGGAGATGGAGATAGAAACTTTGAACACGCATAACTTTTAACGAATGGTCCGATTTGAAAAATTTCTTCTACATTTCGATAGGTATTGATAAACACAATAAAACTGCATTTTTACTTTTCCGAAATATTGAAATTTTTAAAATCGTATATAAGCGATTGTGGGCGTTAGAGGGGGCGTGGCACCCTTTTGAAACAAACTTGCGCTGCGTAGGAACTCCTAGAATCTGCATGCAAAACGCCAATCTTCTAGCTTTTATAGTTTCCGAGATCTCAGCGTTCATACAGACAGACAGACAGACGGACAGACAGACAGACGGACAGACGGACAGACGGATATGGCTAGATCGACTCGGCTAGTGATCCTGATCAAGAATATATATACTTTATGGGGTCGGAAACGCTTCCTTCTAGCTGTTACATACTTTTGCACGAATACAATATACCCTTTTACTCTACGAGTAACGGGTATAACAAGAGAGAACGTTATAGTCGGGTGCCCCGACTATCAGATGCCCGTTACTCAGGTAAAGGGAGTGCGAGGGAGATGGAGATATAAACTTTGATCACGCATAACTTTTTAACGAATGGTCCGATTTGAAAAATTGCTTCTACATTTCGATAGGTATTTTGTTACTCTACGAGTAACGGGTATAAAAAGCGCAATATAATATTTATATTAATATAAATAATATTTTAATACTTTAATTCCCAAAACGTTTAACATAATACATATAATAGGTTAAGTTTACTATCGAACAAAAATCTCGATATCAACACGATATGGTACCACGAATGGTAGACCCAGATCTAGAAAGGAGCCATTCACTTTTAAACTGATCGCGTAGTGTCAAAGTTATGTGAAAATGGGTGCAAAAAGTGACGCGAAGCTCGAAAAGTTTTTAAAAGAATATGTACTGGAAGAGTTCGTGAGTACCTCGAAAGTAAGTAATAAAAATTCGAAATCAATGTATAATAATTATAAATTGAAGTGAAGTAATAATTGTGCACTTGGTATTTCTGCGAAAATCACAGCACGTGTTTTTTTTTCCTGGAAAACTATATTGAACAAACACACACATCCAAGCCAAACAATACAAATTAAATAAGTACTTACCCATAAAACGCGATTAGTGCGCACTTTTTATGTTTTTCTTTCGCGTAATACTTGTTTAGAGAAAACGAAAATGCGCTTTAACACTATAAAATTTACATACATAAACATGTACAATGTACATGTAAATTTGAAAGTTTGCACAAAAATAACATTAAAATCATATGTATATATACACGTGCAAGCACTATCGTTTAGTCTAACGAAAAAAGCACACAAAAAACTTCGTTCTTAAACACAATCACTTATCTCTAAAGATTATAAAATGAAAGACCGATTTTTAAGGGGATACGACCACAGCCCAAACCTTAAGAGCTACAGCAGCCAAATTTTTGCACAGTATTTCATTGGGGGAGTAGGCGCCCACTAAGATCCGACATGTCCCCCCAGTGGCCCCAAACAGCTCCAACATCCATATTTAGAGCAAAAAAGAATTAGATGTACTTAAGCTTAACTTCTAAAGTGGTTGGAATTTCGAAATTTGGATTTTGCAGAATTTTAGGTCCTGAAAAGGCCTAATTAGAAATCTAAAAGAAATTTCGATATCCCCCATAATTTGGGGGCTACATTTAAAATTAACTTTTCGATTTTAAAAATCTAAACCGCTGCTCCGATCAAGATGATTTTTGGATCATTAGTTATTCTAAGCATTTTTTTAAGCATTTTTAACGAATTTATTTAGATTTTCTAAGTTATTGCGTTGCATTTTGTGGGAGCCTGCCGAGAGAGCGAAACCCAGAGAGCGGATGCTAAGAGAGCGACGGCCGAGAGAGCAACAGCCAAGAAAACTGACGAGGGGGTGGGGTAGTGCTGTGTGTGATAGGGAGGGGAAAGGGGCAATTTAAGTTCAAATTTGTTTTGGATTTTAAAAACTTAAGCTGCTGTTCCGATCAATATGATTTTCGATCAATAGTCAGTCCTGTGGATCAAAAGCTTAGGTTTTATTTTTAAAAAAATATTTTTCATTTTGTAGCAGAAGTAAGAGCCTTATTTTTTTTCCACCAAGGAAGAAAATAAAAAATTATTACAAATTCTGTAAGCAAAGACAAAATGTTTCCAATTTAATTATTAATCTTAAGATTCGAACTTTTGACCAAATACGTATGTACATTTGTATATTTGGATATGTTTTGATTTGCTTATATGTACAATACATGTACAATACAATACATACACACAATTTGTGTGTATGTTTCTACTTGAAAGTAGATAATGTGCTTAAATACAAATAAAATCATTAATTTCCTTTCAGCCAATGCAAAATTTGTCGAGCTTAAAATTAATAATTATCAATCAAATGTGGAATCGGAAAATAATAAGTTACTTCGCTATTTTTGTATGAGATGCCAATCTTTTCGTGTGTGTACAAATGTTTTCGTTTCATTCAAAACAACAAATTTGAAACAATTTACAAACAAGTGTACATTTGTACGCAAATTAAAATTGCATTGATAGTATTGTAACTGATAGAAAGTATACAAATTCAATACTTTTACATTGATCACATTCATCTCTAAAGATTATAAAATGAAAGACCGATTTTTAAGGGGATACGACCACAGCCCAAACCTTAAGAGCTACAGCAGCCAAATTTTTGCACAGTATTTCATTGGGGGCGTAGGCGCCCACTAAGATCCGACATGTCCCCCCAGTGGCCCCAAACAGCTCCAACATCCATATTTAGAGCAAAAAAGAATTAGATGTACTTAAGCTTAACTTCTAAAGTGGTTGGAATTTCGAAATTTGGATTTTGCAGAATTTTAGGTCTTGAAAAGGCCTAATTAGAAATCTAAAAGAAATTTCGATATCCCCCATAATTTGGGGGCTACATTTAAAATTAACTTTTCGATTTTAAAAATCTAAACCGCTGCTCCGATCAAGATGATTTTTGGATCATTAGTTATTCTATGGCCCAAATGCTTAAGTTTTATTTTTCAAGTTTTTAACATTTTTTTAAGTATTTTTAACGAATTTATTTAGATTTCCTAAGTTATTGCGTTGCATTTTGTGGGAGCCTGCCGAGAGAGCGAAACCCAGAGAGCGGATGCTAAGAGAGCGACGGCCGAGAGAGCAACAGCCAAGAAAACTGACGAGGGGGTGGGGTAGTGCTGTGTGTGATAGGGAGGGGAAAGGGGCAATTTAAGTTCAAATTTGGTTTGGATTTTAAAAACTTAAACTGCTGTTCTGATCAATATGATTTTCGATCAATAGTCAGTCCTGTGGATCAAATACTTAGGTTTTATTTTTAAAAATATATTTTTCATTTTGTAGCATGTGTACAATACATGTACAATACAATACATACACACAATATGTGTGTATGTTTCTACTCGAAGGTAGATAATGTGCTTAAATACAAATAAAAACATTAATTTCCTTTTAGCCAATGCAAAATTTGTCGAGCTTAAAATTAATAATTATCAATCAAAAGTGGAATCGGAAAATAATAAGTTACTTCGCTACTTTTGTATGAGATGCCAATCTTTTCGTGTGTTTACAAATGTTTTCGTTTCATTCAAAACAACAAATTTGAAACAATTTACAAACAAGTGTACATTTGTGCGCAAATTAAAATTGCATTGATAGTATTGTAACTGATATAAAGTATACAAATTCACTACTTTTACATAGATCACATTCATTTATTATATAGGTCTGCCAGTAGCCTTCTGATTCTCGCCCCTGAAGGATCTTCTAAAAAGGGTTTTACACAAAGGTTTTCAAAAAACGTGCTAATAAGAAAACATAAAGTCCTGACAACCGTACTCCAAACTAATTTTAAGCGAACGAAGTCGCTCCGGGTATAGCTAGTTGTATATATACATAAGTACCCTTCAGCTCTGGCATCACATTTCGGTGACAATTCCTTGGGCCAAACGCTCGGCCGCTGTCGACGTCAGCAGAGCAGTCGGCGCAGCGTCGACGTGAAAGAAAGAGAAGCCGATATTTATATATTGCGCTCTCTTTCCTTGTCTTATAATTTGCCTGCACTCGACGCTAGCAGAGACAAATTTAGGCCGGTCCGTCATTCTCTTTTTCGCTTTATAGTTATGTTCAGTTTAGACATCTGCATTAGAGCCCTGCACGAGTACCCACCGGGAAAGTGAGAAGGTGGTTCTTTGTGTGTTGGAAATCCTCTTCCTTTTAGCAGAAAATGTTGGAAATCCTGTATCTTTTAGCAGGCGACGGTGTAGGGAATTTGAAATTCCTTTGGAAAACCACATAGAAACCTCATTTCCCCCTTACTTTTTGTGTCACCCCCGTGTATTTTGAAACCAGAGACGGAAGAAATGTAAGGGGTGAATGAGGTTTTGTCCCTTCCGCTTGTATGGAGAAACCTCATGAAAATATCATATTTTCCAGAGGAATATTCCCGCTGGGTATACTCGAAATGCCCTTTGACTCAAATTTCAGAAAAACAGTTCGAGTAAATCAGCTCATAGAAATTTTCGGATCAAGTAGCTCAGCTCACACATTTTTACGTTGAGCTGTTTGTTTGATCGAAAAAAAGCAAGTATAGTAGATCATAGATCATGTTTAGTAGTTCAAGTATCCGAACATACCTAGCCAGATACATATACCAATTGGGTAGGAATGACCATGTTACTGAAAGCGCAAAAAAAATCTTCGACTTGAATATTGACAGCTGGATTGACCTAAAAATATTAGTTCTTCTTCATAAAATTATTAATTCCAGGCAACCTGATTACTTGTATGACATGATTGGATTTACGTCCTCACGAAGAACGAACAATATAATAAGCATTAGAACAAAACTTACAAGCTCGGAGAAACAATTTCTTGTATATGCCATACAAATTTGGAACTCTTTGCCTCATTCCTTAAAAACCATTACCGGCACATTAAAATTTAGTGTTAAACTTAAACAACACTTTAACACACTCACATAAAACAAAAGTAGTAAAATAAAATAAAATATAATAGTAAAAGGCATAATAAAATAATAAAATAATAACTTGTAACTGTATTTGTAATAGATTTTGTTTAATGTAATTAATATAAGATTTTATGTTCATAGTGACTAGTGCAGTAAAAATAAGTTTCACGCTTGTTGTGCTAGGATAGTAAAACAATAAAATTAAAATTAAAATTAAAAAATGTTATGTAGGAACAGAGCTCAAAAGTGTTATGTAGGTACAGAGCTCAACAATTCGGGGAATATTATATTGCTTAATATTTTAATTAATTTACTTATAGCAGTTCAACGTTTCTTATTTTGGCTAATAAGTTGTTTTGATGTTATAAATTTTTATTTGTTTGTATTACAGTTTAAGAACATTATTTACTTTATCATTTCTGGATTTGTTGCAATGGCATTGCGCTTCTCTGAAATAAGATTTCCAGCCAAAGAAAAGAATCATTCAGATGAAGCACTGCTTGCGGGGGTTCCCAGAACTTGGCAGCTTGCCTTAAATAATAATGGGAATTGGTTTTTATTGGTTTCCCACCACTTCAGGGGATCAAAGTCCTCGGTGTATAATGGTATAGTTGTTAAGTATGCTGTCATTTCCCGGTCGACTTTATCATCAGCGGTATCGTTCGCGAAATTGCGTACAAAGTCTGCAAACCTATCATTGGTTTTTGAGACAGTCTGTTGATTTCCATTTTCTTCATGTGCATCCAAAAAATTGTTCATTAATTGTTTACAGTCTTCAATTGTTTTGAATTGTTCGGTGTCTGTGAACTGTAGAAGTTCGTTCCCTGGTGGGAATAAGAATAAAGCTATTTTGTGGTACTCAGTGATGTTAGGTATAACAATGGAGTCTATGTAGTTAAACAATAAAATTTTGAGGCTGCACGCTAGATCCGAATCATTTGAGTCTATCATAAAATTTTTTTTTAGGGAGTGAATTTCTGGAATGACCATATGTAAAGTGGGATAGTTTTCGCTTTCAAGAAATTTAGACGTATTTTCAAAATGTTCGAGAATTTCAGTTACTTCTTTTAGGTTTTATAAGTTAAGATCTCCAAGACGGCTCTCCTCCTTCTTCCTTATTAGAATTCCTGAAATTGCAGCCCATTCGTCCTGTATAGAACGCAGCATATAAAACGCAGTATTCCATCACGTAGGACACAGACTTTTTAGGGACGATTTAAGATTAGAGTTCTCCCCGGACTTTTTAAAATATTTTACAAGCTTGGAAGCTTGTCCTAGCATTTTGTTAATATCTGGGTCGTCAAATGATTTTTCTACGACATTATTGAGCATGTGATTAATGCAGTAAATATGCTTGTTGTTCTTGTACGCGGAAATCATATTTGCTCCTCGGTCCGTCACCACAATAACATTGTCCTGATCAAGATGACATTCAAATTCAAGAAGACAGCGTGCAACAGTTTTCTTTAAATTTGCCCCTGCAAAATAAGTCGGTAAATTAAATATAGAGAAGATAAGCTGATGTAAAATATATGTTTATACCGGTTGAGGGCTCCCCTTTCATAGCCTCCACATACAGAAGTCGACTCATAATTGATCCTTTTATAACATAATGAATTGTCACTGAAACATCTGTTGTAACGCTGTACCCGATACCTTGTTTTCTGTTTTCGCATATCTCCGTTTTTACTCGATTCTGATGCACAGCATACAATTTCGAGATTTGTCTTGAAACAGTAGTTGGGTGCGGAAGCACAGAAGTCGCCTTTAAATTCTCACCTAACTTCGATCCGAGTCTTATTAATGCATCCGCCATTTTTAAAAGGCCTGAGTCTGCTAATAGCTCAAAAGGCCGACAGTTTTCGACGGTCCACTCTGCTGCCAATTTAACAATTTTTGACTTCGTTTCGTTGTCAATTTTCACTTCTGGCACATCTTCGCATTTTGGCTCAAGAGCTTTAAAGCATTTATGCCTAGCCAAATTAGATGTAGAGTTGCTATCAGGGACCGTAACAGTTATAAGTTTTATTAGTAAAAATCATTTTTAACGGTTATTTAAAATCTTTATTGTAAAAGTTTTAAAATAATTATTATTATCAATTTTTATAATATCCCTCAAAAATAACTTTTATTTTTGATTTTTATTTTATAAATCTCGAATAACTGTTATTTATGATTATTCAAATAAAAGTCTCTCATAAACTTTTTTCTTCAAATCAAAAAAATAAAAATCACTCAAAGACTTTTATTCTGACTTTTCGTAAGTAAAAGTCTTTGAAAGACTTTTATTTTTCAAAAAATAAAATAAAAGTCTTTTCCATATATCTCCCGAACTGTTCAAGTCTAAGCTACCAAATTTATAACATGGGTTTTTCTTAATTGTTTTAAAATTCTGGTTTTATCCCATTCCTCATCGCGATTTTCGTATTCCCCAAATAATGAAACCCAGAATTACACAACTTCTAAGCTTAAAAGACACAATCTATTTTTTTACTTTTTAACCACTCTTTAAAAATGCAATTTTATTGATCAATAACAATTTTTAAGGAAGCGACATTTTTTTCCCATCTTGTTTTTAAAATAAAAATGCGCTCTTGTATAAATTTAATACATGCCTGCGCCCTGTGGCGGATCTAGGATTTTCTTGTGGGGGCTGATATCAGAACAATTCCTTTCACCCAAGTGGGGGGGGGGGGATATATCACCCATATCACCCCCCGTGGATCCGCGCATGCCTGCGCCATTTTCTTAACAAAAAAACAATCATTTGAAAATATGAAAATATAAAACATTATTTATGTCATATTTTTACTGTTACATGTTGTTCTTTCTAAGACGTTCTTCTAAAAAAATAATCATTTTCTTTAATGATAGTGGGCCAATATTTTCAACTGGCTTATTTTAACCCCCCCTAGTATTTAAAATACAAATAAATATTTTTTATTTAGCTTTAATAATAAAATTTGTTGAAGTGTTTCAGCAGTCAAGTTACTGCGCAAATCTGTCAACACCAATTTCAATGCTGAAAAGGCCCTTTCCACGCTGACTTGTGTAGCGGGTACACTTAACACAATCTTGGCCATTTGATAAAGGTACGGATACGAATACTTCTTTTCTTCCCAGTAGTTCATAACATCCATATGGATGGCGATTGAACTTGGGTTGTAATGAACAATTTCTTGTATAGCTGAGTTTAGCCGCTCATCATCGACGTTGTCTTCATCACCAGAGTCTTCAGAAACGGTCTCCAGAAATGAAGCTAAGCGGGAAACAGTTCCTGTGTCCGGGCATTGCTGAGTGCTACCTGAAGCCGGTTCCTCTATACCAGTAGTCCTAGGATGACTCGCCTACAAAAAAATATCAATTAACTGAGTTAAAATATTACTTGATTTGATAATTACCTCGTGCTTAAGATTATGAATGTTTCGAGCTAATCGTTTTAAATGAATCCTAGCCATGTTGGTTTTGATTGGATTCTTCAATAAAAGCTTGCGAAGTCTGGGGTCCAAATACAGTGCAGCTGCAATTACTTCGTTTTCCAAGAAACTTTTTTCTCTTGACTCTAGACATTTCGTTAAAATTTGGCTATTCTCGCAGTTCATTGCTTTTATTGCCAACTTCATTTCTAGCCAAAGTTTGTAGAAGTCGCTGTAATACAACTGCTCTTCCTGAAATTGTTTGGTGGCCACGTGAACAGGATCCAAAACAGATAGGAGGGAGCTCAACTCGTCCCACTCATTTGACGACAAATGTTGTTCATCAATATGGACCTCGGAAAACTCTTTTAATTGCTTGATCTTTTTTAGCATCATGTACATTGAATCCCATCTTGTTGGAGTATCAACTTCAGGTTGCGGAAGATTTTGGCTTGAAATCAGGTACCTGGGCATATATATTTTATTAAATGTTAAATATTACCAAAGATGTTTAAAAAAACGAACCTTTTGGACGGACATCTGAGAGCTTTGGCTAAACTGCGAGCATTTGTAAGCATTGACTTGCACTCGATTTCTTTTAGAAAGTCCTTTATCGCTAGCTGTAAGGTGTGCGCTGCGCATTTTATAGAAGTAATGCCATGAATTTTTACTTCCTTAATAAATTCATCTAAGTTGACATCTGATGATGTTGAGGTATCGTCATTACTTAAAAATTCAACAGCTTTGATCATATTACGACCATTATCAGTTGTTACGCAGTAGATTTGCTCTTTTAAAATATCATACTCATTTAAAACGGTCTCTATTTCTTCACATAAATTAACAGCAGTATGCTTCTTCTGCACCTCAATCATGGCAAGGGAGAAGACTTGAATTTTTTTTTCAGAGTATACCTGTGCGTTGATCCCTAAAATACTACGGTTTAATCGGGTAGCCGAATCCATTTTTAAGGATATAATTTTTCCTTTTAGTGCTGAACAAATGTATTTCTTCATTTTAATGAATTCAATGGAAATGAGATCCACAATATTCCTCGATGTTATTGGAGTTATGTTGAGACCATTAAATATTTGTTCCGTTAACACCTTAAATGGTTGTGAGTCAAACAATGAAAACGATACCTTCTCAGCGGTTACAAGCTGCACGCATGCTCGCTTCACCTCTTGCTCGCCAATATAAAGAGAAATCTTTTTTTTTTTTTCAGGAACATCAACTCTTTCCTCACTTGAGCCAAGATTTTTCCACTCGTTTTCATGCTTGGTTTTTAAGTGCCGTCCCATATTGGTAATGTAATTACCTTGTAAGGCAAAACCGCAAATTTTGCAGGACACTTTCGACTCTCCAGCATTTTCATTAAAATATGAGCGAATATTTTCCTTTTGCTTGCGTCCCATTTTATATTTTTATTGACCTTGCTCACTAATTAGTAATTACAGGTATTTGATTGAACAATACAAAAAAATCTAAGGTAACTAGATGAGTAAAACTTTATGAAAATATACTCTCAACTATTAAGCAACGGTTTTTTATTTTAAAAAATGGCTTACGTGAAAAAATTATCTAAAAATAATTAAGATTAACCCATAATCCAAATTTGATAGCTATGACCTGAACTGTTAGCGAGATATATGGAAAATAATTTTATTTTATTTTTTGAAAAATAAAAGTCTTTGAAAGACTTTAACTTTTCGGATAACGTGAAAAAATTATCTAAAAATTTAAAAATAGTTAAGATTAACCCATAATCCAAATTTGATAGCTATGACCTGAACTGTTAGCGAGATATATGGAAAAGACTTTTATTTAATTTTTTGAAAAATAAAAGTCTTTCAAAGACTTTTATTTTCAGAGTGTCAGAATAAAAGTCTTGGGGAGACTTATATTTTTGATTTTTATTTAAAAAAATCACATATAACAGTTATTGTATGACTAAAAAAATAAAAGTTACAAGTAACTGTTATATTTAAGAGATAATGTAAAAATTAAAGAATAATAGTTATTTTTAAGGTTTATTTTAAAACGCAGTATTAACCGTTAATTTTAATTTAAAATTTAAAAATTAAGATATAAACGTTATTGTCAGGAGCCATAGATAGAGTGCTTATAATATGGTCGGTAAAGTCGACGCATTTTTAAAAAAATTTGTATTTGTGATTTATTGATTTCCGTTTTTGAAAATAACAGTTATTTTCGGGCCCTGGTTGCTATACTTGACTGCATGTGAACACTTTTTGCATGCTAAGACGTTGGTTATTTCTTCTCCGTTTTCAATTAGAACGTTTCCGAAAATTTCCCATACTTCGCTTCTTCCACGTTTCTGGCTTATGGTAAAAGTACCAGATAAAACCTTCATCCTGATTTCATCCAAGCTTAGCCTAGACTAATTAGACTTTAAAATTGTTACCAAAGTGTAGATGCTTTGGCGATACTTACCTGTGGTACAGAAGCCATTACGAATGTTACGAAAAACTGTATAAAGAAATAATAATTACGAACTCGCTCGTTTTATTAACCGGAAATATTTGACACTAGACCCTGTGAGCTGTTCGGTCTGTTCGGGCTGTCCGAGTAATCTGAGCTGTTTGACTTGTTTGCTTTGTTGTTGTGAGCTGTTTGAACTGAACTGTTTTATAGGGTCTTCCCACAGAGCTCCATCCACCTTCCACCATCCGTTGAACGGATGGTCCGTAAGGTTTTGCCGTTCCGAAAATTTCCCAGTTAGTCCGCCATCCAATTTTGACGGACTTTAACGGGCTCTTTTATGCGATAGTTAGGCGATGTTTTTTCGATGCAACTCTGAATTCTTCCTCTTGACTGTGAAAAATGGAACGATGACTGCGAGAACAAATCAAATCGATGGCGGGAAAAAATTAAATAATGCCTAAGTTCATTGTTTTTTGGCCATCGTTGAACTATTTGTAGTTAGTTATGACCGGAAAAGCATTTGCAAACAGGTTGCCATGTATGGGCCAAAATTTAAACTGTTCTGCGAAAGAAAACATCAATGTTTGTAGCGAAGTCTCAGATAATGGTCTGCACTTCTTAAATAATAACTAATAATTATTAAAAGTGTACTATGTACTCCTATAAAGTTCCAAAGTTGCTATAAATTACCAAAACAGCACACATTTTGTTTTGTTTACAAATTTGCCATATTAATATTGGCTAGACAGAGGCGTAGTGAGAGCGGAGTGCGGGGTTCGGGAGGTTAGGCTCCCCCCCAGTCAGCAATATGTATGCATACTCGTTATAGGATATGTTATAAAAGCTTAGATATGTTTTAAACTATTATCCTATGCTGTACATTGTAGTATTCTGCAATAAGATTGGGAGAACGCAATTTTACGACAGTTTTGCCGAGTTGAAAGCACCCTTCGTTTATGTTGAGTTGAGCAACTGCCCTTCAGTCAGCTGTTATTGGATGGTGGATGGTGGATGGAGTTCTGTGGGAACACGAGTTTCACATTCGTCAAAAATCCCAACCGTTTCAAACGGATGGACTCTATGGGAAGAGGCTATTAAAGGTATCCGTTAGGCACATGAGCTTGTTTGGAGCTGTTACTTGCTTACTCGATAATCCCATGACCTACGACTCGAAAGTCACAAACAAACAAACAAACTCTAGCTCAGAGCTGTTTACGAGTCTACTCGTGCAGGGCTCTAATACATACATGTATGAAGTTAGCGTACATATTGAAAGTATATTGGAAACTAATTTTTATTATTATTAATTGGAAGTTCACTTCCTCACGCTGCTGCATAAGCACATATATATGTATACAAATATACATGTATGCAGTTATCGCGGCGTACATACAATAATGTATGTTCATGTTCAAAGTAGGTAGGTAGGTATGTATGTAAACTAGAAACTCATTTTCAGCATTATTAATTAGAAAATTCACTTTCACTATTGATAAACACTACTATTATTATTAAATACTTACGAGAAAGGGCAGCCCACTCAAAATGTTTAATTCCTCTAGAAGTTTCTTCACACGTGTGTCGTGTGAGTCGTTAGCGCACTCCAAAATGCTCGCTTCACTTACTCCGAGAAACTGGCCGAAAAAAACGAGCATTTGACGAGAGCCGAAGTGAACTTCGGTAGGTTACCGAAAAATTTCAGAGAGAATGTCTCTCTCATTTTTAATCTCTCTCATTTTTTTTCATCTCTGAGACGAAGTTGGGGACGATTTCAAGAATGCTTGGGGACGATTTCAAGAGTGTTCATGCTTGATAAACGAAATCAAGAATGATGTATTCTCATAAAACCAGATCAAGAATACTTTTATTCTTGATTTCAAGAACGTTTGTGCTCAAAAAAGTGAGAAGACAAAATACTGAAATCGAGAAGATTCGTTCTTGGTTTTTTCGTTCTCAAGTTTTCTCAGTGTAGAGTAGTTTAAAAAGTATGTTGACATTTTGCAAAGTTCCTCGAAAGCTTTGCAACTGACTTCAAAATGATGTAGGAAAAAGTTATAGCCAAAAGAACAGCCTTTCCGATGATACCAGTCCCAATCCAATGGCTATGTCTAACTAAACTTTTCCTACTATTAGAGCCCCCTTCTCCCCTACAGAAAGTTGCATCTGCGTTAAGAAAAGTGTTATGTAATGTGTGTCTAATTTTCACATTTTTCGCAGATTCCCAGGATTACTTAATCAGCATTCTTCTCTGCGCGTTTTTACCATCGACTGCGCGCTTCAAGAACAAGGAAGGAAAACTCATGAAAAGAGCGACTATTCTAGACTCTCAAGAGAGTTTCGTTTTGAAATTGACAACCATTAATGACTACATGACCCAAATAGATCATTTTAAGTCAAAATGCACAATTCTAATAAGCAAATCAAGATGAAGTTTGAATGTTTCCGATGCCACAAACGCTTTGCGAATAAGATTTTTCAAATATCTCACTTTAAAATTGATCATTTTCTAAAATCCAAGAATCTCAAAAGAGAATGTAGGCAAAATACTTGTTCTATGAGCTTTAATAATTTTAAATGTTTTAAAAGACACTTAAAATGGGCACATAAAGCTGACGCCGATTTAGAATTATCTAATCAACCAACTTTGGAGGAGTCACAAGTTAACATTTTTTCCGTTTTGCCTTTTTTTGAGAATTGTCTTGAGCTTCAATATGTACAAAAAAATGAACTCAAAAAACAGGTTATTATGTTTTGTTTAAGTTTATATGACCAAATCTATTTACCGCGAAAACAAGTACTAGAATTTCAAGAATTTTCATCAGGTTTCTCCATATAAGCGGAAGGGACTAAACCTCATTCACCCCTTACATTTCTTCCATCTCTGGTTTCAAAATACACGGGGGTGACACAAAAAGTAAGGGGGAAATGAGGTTTCTATCTGGATCTCTGGCAGAAGAATGCAGGACAAAATACACTGGTTTTTTGACTTCCCGCATTGTAGATTTTCCACACGTGCTCACTTATGGTTTTCCTCTATTTGCAATATCTGATTTTCCACACCCTCCCAGTTTTCGTTTTCCACTGTTTTGCAGTATCTGATTTCCCACAATAAAAATAACTTTTTTTCATGTAATATTTGTATATGTATTTATTAATATTGTAATATTTACAATTGTTAATGCCTGAAGCATTCCCAGTTTTTGCTTGACCGAATGCAGGTCTTAGGTATCCATGTCTTGTAAGCCTGTCTTCTGAAAATATCAAAAATAATTAAGATTTGAATTTAAGACCAGGAATAATAATAAGAGTAATTACCATTATTACATCTCCATACAAAATTAAGGGATCTTTCCAGAAATTATGCCTAGTTTGCCATGGCCGTTCATTTACCCTCTGATCAGATGTTAAATGTTGTGGATGGGAATTATGAAATGAAAAAATCACACACGGGAAATGCAAGCGCAACAGTTCTGGTCCGAAGAAGTCTCAGTCGGCCTGGCTGAAATAAATGTAATATTTTGATTGAGTTAAACAACTAAGTTAGTACTGAAGTACTATTCATACAACCATTTAATGAACACCGCACACCATTGACCACTGATGAAGATTAAAAACATTTCAAGTGACACTGAAATGCAGAGTTTGTGTTAAAGATAGCATCTGGAGGCTTATATTTATTAATGGCGAAAATATCTGTGGTACTAACCTCTGTAACGCTGAAATAAAGATTATTAAGCAACAACATTTATGTTATCACTTACCTTTTTCTTGTTTTTTAGAATTAACCGAACGATTTTTCACTTTTTTCACTTTTTTGCACGAAATGTAAAATGATGTGACCCTGCATCATATACTTGATAATACCAAAATGCAAAATGCAGATAAGTTTGGTGTTAATTTCGTTGTAAGTTAGGGTCACACCTGCCACGATCTGACGATCAAATTATTTTATTTCACAGAAAATGTTTAAAAATATAAAAAACAATAATATTTTTCTTTGTAATTTTATGGCAATCCTTGATAAATGTGATCAAATTTTTTAATCGTCTTACCACATTTCCCACATTCATTCTTATTATTATTTGTAAAAATTGTGAGTAAAATAAATTAAAATCATCAAAAAATATTATGATTATAGACATTATGATTATAGTATTTAGTTTAATTTATTTGATTAAAAATTTTTAATATTTTTTCTACGAATTTTAAAATTACTAAAAATTAAAGATAAATGTGAGAACAAGATTTTTTTTTTGTGTAAATCATAGGATTTTTAAATATTATAAGTTGGTGATTTTTTGTTAAAAAATATTATAATCGTAGTGCCACAGAAATCACACAGCCTGATATTGATGCTACTCAGAAACCCACCACCATTTAACGCTCAGAAATGATCTATCCCCACACCGCCGCCTGCAAAAAGGAACAGGATTTCAAGAACACAAAAACCAACTTCTCACTTTCCTGCTGTGAAGGTTTGCATATGAGGGTCTGAAGACTAGAGCAACAGCATCTGTTGAATGCAGAATGAGTACAACTTGATTGTAAGAGTCAGAATTGTTATTAATTTTATTGAATAAACTTAACGGTATTTATAGGTAAAAAGTGCTTAGGTTAACAGAATCACTATGGACGGCAGTCCATGTAGTGACGAGCGCACAAGGAGGCGAAGGCGACTACTATTATATAGCCGCAAAATTGAAAATCTGCTGTGATAGTCCGATCGTAATGAGTAATACACCAAATTAAAGGTATTGCTAAAACTTAAAGGATTGCATACCAAGACCTCATAAAAATCAATTGGTTTGGGAGAGAGAGCGGTCAAAGTGTAAAAGTGAAATTTGGATCTGTTGGGGCCGGTGGGGATAAATGCCCCCTCGAAATGTTTTAGTAGTTTTCCTATTGAAAATACCCGTCGAATGAGGGGTCATATGATAAAATCCGATCCGCTCCGTTCAAAAGTTATAACCAAAAGATTTTCTTCTTCTTCCCAAAATGAAAATTTAATTCTGTTTGTCAGTTTGTCCAAAACATGTTTTTTAAGTTCTGAAAATTGGATTGACGTTCATCACATTTCTTTAAAACTTTAAACTGTATAGCCCTTGAGATTCCTTAAATTTTGGTATATAACACATTACTGTAAAAAGTCACGTTTAAAAGTTATTAAGAAACGAAAATAGCCACTTTTGCCAGCTCATAACAATTAATGCTGCCCAGGGCCGTTCATTTACAAGCCGAACAGATTTGGCCAAAAGAAAGATTTTACATTTTTGGTTTGCCTGAAATTTTTTTACATCTTCTTTTCGGAAAATGAGCAATCACGTGTATCAAGATTTGTCCGAAAAAAAATTTTTTTTAGTTCGAATTTTTTAAAGTTTTCTAAAATTTGACAAATTTGAAAACCCTCTCATTGAAAATCTTTATCTCCGGTTATATGAATCCGCGTGACTTCATGTCTTTTGCATTAATTCCTCTAAAACCTCTTCTTAAAAAAAAATAAGTTTTTAGTTTCTTTAAAATAAAAGCAAATTAAGATTCTAAAAAATTTTGTATTTACATTTTTTTTTTATATTTCAATGTATGCGCCATATTTTTAGTTACAAATAGACATTTACGCCGCCGAGCCACGCCGCCGCCGCCGCCGATTTTTGTATTTCTTAAGGCGCCGCCGCCGAATCACCAAAATATCGGCGCGGCGGCGGCGGCGTTCGGCGCTATAGCATTTTGTTTGATGCTTTT
The DNA here is from genome assembly GCA_037075285.1 of Drosophila lutescens. Classification (NCBI taxonomy): domain Eukaryota; kingdom Metazoa; phylum Arthropoda; class Insecta; order Diptera; family Drosophilidae; genus Drosophila; species Drosophila lutescens. Next base: position 34,703 of record JBAMCF010000921.1, on the reverse strand, counting down.
AAGTAAAGCCTAGTACTCAGTACGACGAAAACTGCTAGCTAAGCATAGGAGTAAGCGAGAGGCAAATAGGTAGCTAACGCCTTTAGCTGGGACTTTTTTTCACCGCGGTACTCAGTTGAGCTAAGGAAATAGTAAGGAAATACCAAAAAAATACCAGATTTAGCGGATGAATTCCGATGAACGCCTTTAGCCGCGGCCCAAAGAATAGAAAATTTGATCTTTGGCTGTGTTTGTGCAGAAGCGGTGTGCCAATAACACATTATAAATGGAAGGAAAACCCCGAAAACCAATGGAAAAGTGCCTGTAGGATTTGCGGCAATACATATCGCCATGCCAACAGCGAATTTAACTCTTGCGACCCAAGTCGGCTCAACATTTTGTAATATTTTAAAATTGGCGCCAGTTGATGTTTGCTGTTTGTCAACAAACCCAGTAAGACCATGCTACATGCATTGCGGATGAACTACAAAAACTTCGGCCACACTAAAAGATTAATATTTTTCGACTAGTAAAACTCTTAGCCGAACTGAGTACTAGGCTTAATCGAATAAAAGAATCGATATTGTCTCAGCTCCATCTCCTAATTCTCATCTTTAAGTCTAATCTCTAGAGCATTTCACAGCTGTTGTCCTCGTGTGTTACTTTGCTTTGAATTTTGCGTCCATTTCGTGATTTCATAAAGTAAGTTTTAAATTATATTATTCGTAATACATATCTTTTAGCAGGCGACGGTGTAGGGAATTTGAAATTCCTTTGGAAAACCACATAGAAACCTCATTTCCCCCTTACTTTTTGTGTCACCCCCGAGTATTTCGAAACCAGAGACGGAAGAAATGTAAGGGGTGAATGAGGTTTAGTCCCTTCCGCTTGTATGGAGAAACCTGATGAAAATATGTTATTTTCCAGAGGAACCCACCGGGAAAGTGAGAAGGTGGTTCTTTGTGTGTTGGAAATCCTCTTCCTTTTAGCAGAAAATGTTGGAAATCCTGTATCTTTTAGCAGGCGACGGTGTAGGGAATTTGAAATTCCTTTGTAAAACCACATAGAAACCTCATTTCCCCCTTACTTTTTGTGTCACCCCCGTGTATTTTGAAACCAGAGACGGAAGAAATGTAAGGGGTGAATGAGGTTTTGTCCCTTCCGCTTGTATGGAGAAACCTCATGAAAATATCATATTTTCCAGAGGAATGTTCCCGCTGGGAATTTTCCCGGTGGGGGGCTGCTCATCAGTGTGTGTGTGCAGACCGCTGTTCTACAGTGTACGTGAGCGGCAGAGGATGGGCAGAACAATTCCCTATGCTCACTTAATAGGACGCTGCCGACCGCTGGGTTAGACCAAATGAGCAAACATATTTGCAAAGCCTGTCGAAAAATGGTGTACTAAAAAAGCCGATTCCCAAAACTAAAATTGTAAAAATGGAAAGCCCCTCATCATATGAGATAGATAAAAAATCTATCGATATGATTGAATATTCGAGCGATTCAGATTCATCATATGATCCATCGTGTGAGGAATATTGCGAGGAATCAAATTTTGTACATAATATTTTGGCTGAATTGGACAAAAAAGCGAAAAGAAAGGACAAACTGAAGATTTTGGCAACCATACATCCCTACGTTGTATATTACTTAGCTTCTGATGGGAAAAGGAAACACCTTAACTATGTGGTAACATCAGAAAATTTAAACCATGAAGCTCAGTCAGTTCACCTTTTCAATTCAACTATGCTAAAATTTTTAAAACAAAAATTTTGAACACTCAACAAAATTTTCTATTTTTTGGACGGAGCTGGTAGCCAATACAAAAACAAATACAACTTTCTTAACCTGTATTACCATTTAAAGGACAATGATGTGGATGCGGCATTTTTTTGCGACCTCCCACGGGAAAGGTGCCTCTAAAGGCTATTCTATTCAAAAATGTCTACTTAAAGCGATACTATTGCTTCAATTGTTTTAAATTAGAATTGGAGACAGTAATTTTTTCAACTGTCAATCATCCCATCACATTTTGAAGCGTTTGTAACATTTCAAGGCGAACTCACATTAAAAATATTCCCTCAAATTTCTTAAATCTTAACCAAAATTATTGTTTTGGTTGTTGGAAAGCTATGTAAATCTTTTAGCAATTTTTTGTTGCATACAACAAATACAAACAAGTTTGTAATCTAGATTTAAACGCTAATTGATTTGGAATTGAAATACGAACTTAACGCGGCGTGATAACCCATATTTTGGCAGTTTGTTTTGGACAAAGTACTGCTTTGAAATAAATATTTTTGTACTTTTCATTCATACAAAAAAAATGTATAAATTTATCTGGCTAAGAGCAGCAATGGTCAAAACTCTCCGAAATTGAAAAAGAGTTTAATATTTTAAAAAATATGAAATTTTATCAAATTCGTATCTTATCAATTTTTTTCTCAAAAAATGTTTTTTAGAATAATGTTTTAAGGCTTTAATGACAATGGATTGGGAATTTAATTACATGCTCAACACAGTATAACATTCTATATTTAAACAATATGTTTTGGACAAAGTACTAATGTTTTGAACAAAATTAGTGTAAGGATTTGTGTCGAAAAAAGAATTTGTTTGTTTCTATTTTGTCCATTTGTTAACTTATGTCAACAATCCAAAAGAATTTTAGAAAGATTTAAAAAAACACATACGGTTTTTTTTCAAGTTTTTGTATTTAGTTTTCATAGGGCAAAATACTGTTGTTTTTACGGATATTAAGGAAAAAAGTTTTGATAAAATCTTTTCTCTGCTTGAAGACTAAAAATAAGGAAGTTTTTAATTTTAAAATAAGTAGTAAAGATAAATTTATGCTTCATTTTCAATTTTAATTTCCGCAGGCGAAGCTGCGGGTTACCGACCCTGCTAGTATGAAATAATGCTTTAACTATGTATATTTTTAGGCGATGGAGTGAAATATGAGTGTCTAGAATTCATAGATACAAAAGAGACCAAGGAGGCGATTTTTTATTGTACGTTTTATGAATTTTACTTAAATTTATTCATACTTACACCCAAAAAAAAAATCCTGAGTGTCAATTTAATAATTGTGGGTTAAAATGACACTACCCCTAGGCTCAAATTTTTGGGGTCAATTTGCCCCCAAATGAGTGTCAAAAGTATACCGCATTTTTAGAAAAAAGGTATTTGATACTAAATAGTGTCATTTTGTTAAAACTATGGTCACATCGATGACAATAGTTATCATTTTTGATTTTCGAAGTTCGAACTGAGCCTATCGCGACGGCGATAGGACGATGTTTTACTCAAGTATCGATTTCGCTTTATAATTGTCAAGAGTGCACACGCGCGTAAAATGGTGTGATGGACCAGTTGGTAAGGCGTCTGCCCTGATGCGAGAGGACCCCGGTTCGAATCCCAGATAAATCAGAGGAGGTAAAAAGTTTTTAAAATGCATATTTAACATTTCCTTAATAATTATAAGAACAAAAATGTTAAGTTGTGTTTAGATTACTAATTCCAAAAACAAAAAAAAATAATGTGTTGCGAGCGGGATTTGAACCTCGTTCCCCCGAGCACAAAATAATACCAGAACCTAGCACCTTGGCCCCTGAGCCATGCCCACATTATTTTCCTCTATGGCAGAATGGTTACAGGAACATTCAAGCAATTGTCAAATTTTATTTAATACCAAGAAAATGACACCGCCTAGTGGCTCTTTGACACCAAAAAGGGTCAAATTAATATTTTCGAAAGTATTAAAGTGACACCAGAATAGGGTCAATTTAATAACTGTCGGATCAAAAATTTATTTCCACTCAATAGTGTCAAATTGACACCTTATTAGGGCCATATTGATGACTATTTTTTTGGGTGTACTTAATAATGACATAACTGCTGTAAGACTTAAATATGTTTAGTTATAAGTAATTTGTAATTATGTAATATCTATAATAATAAAGAAAAAATGAATAAAATATAAGGAAAGTGTATATACAAATTTTTATTATACCCGTTACTCGTAGAGTAAAAGGGTATATTGTATTCGTGCAAAAGTATGTAACAGGGAGAAGGAAGCGTTTCCGACTCCATAAAGTATATATATTCTTGATCAGGATCACTAGCCGAGTCGATCTAGCCATGTCCGTCTGTCCGTCTGTCCGTCTGTCTGTCTGTCTGTCTGTCTGTCTGTCTGTCCGTCTGTCCGTATGAACGCTGAGATCTCGGAAACTATAAAAGCTAGAAGATTGGTATTTGGCATGAAGATTCTTGGAGTTCCTACGCAGCGCAAGTTTGTTTCAAAAGGGTGCCACGCCTCCTCTAACGCCCACAATCGCTTATATACGATTTTAAAAATTTCAATATTTCGGAAAAGTAAAAATGCAGTTTTATTGTGTTTATCAATACCTATCGAAATGTAGAAGAAATTTTTCAAATCGGACCATTCGTTAAAAAGTTATGCGTGTTCAAAGTTTCTATCTCCATCTCCCTCGCACTCCCTTTACCTGAGTAACGGGTATCTGATTGTCGGGGCACCCGACTATAGCGTTCTCTCTTGTTTTTTTCTAAAAAATTCCTTTTCGGGTCAAGAGTGGAAAATTCTTGAAATCAAGAAGAGCGTATTTTTGAAATCAAGCACACTTTATAATGAAATCAAGAAGAATCGCTCTTGAAATCAAGGAGAGTTTCGTCTCGGTAAGGACTATATTACTAAAATCGAGAGCGCCTAATCTTGAAAACGAGAACGCCTACTCTTGAAATCAAGAGCGCCTATGCTTGAATCCGATAATTTTTCTTCTTGAAAACAAGAATACTTTCTTCTTGGTAAGAGAGACATTATTAAAACCGAGAACGATTTACTCTTGGAACCAAGAACGACCATTCTTGAAAACGAGTACGCCCATGCTTGAATCCGAGAATTTTTCTTCTTGAAACCAAGAAGACTTTTACTGAAATCGAGAATACTTATTTTCAAAAAAGTAGTCTCAAATCAAGAAAACTCGTTCTTGATTTTAGTAATATCGTTTTTGGCTCACTTTTGAGCACGGAAATACTGAAATCAAGAACGTTGAGAACGGTTTTTTTTTCTCGGTGAATTTAGAGTTCATACTTCAGTCGTAAGTTTTTGTTTTTACTAACGTGAAAGTAGAAGTAAAATTGAGTTTTCATTGGCTTCATACTAAAAATAAATAAAAACTAAAAATGTATGCCGATTGTTTTTTTTTGTAAATTAAGATACTTACAAAAGTTTTTCTCCACTCAAACAGTTATTCTCTGAAAATTAAACGAGTGGTGGAATTTCTTAATATCCCTTCCGATCAACCAAATTTTATATTTGCATCTGAGAAATAGTAGTATAACTTTTATCAGCTGAGCAACAAAGGGAGAAGATAGGGGGAGAAGAAAAAAGAAATGTAAGCCTACTTACGTATGTATGTAAATCAGTGGGGGCAGTCGAAACGCTGTCAGTGCAGCGGCAGAGAAACTGCATAGCCCCATGGGTCGGGAGCGCTGCTTCTGCTGGCCACCACTGGTTTATATGTATTTCTTACCAATCAAGTATACCACACCGAGTTCTTTCATTAAATTGATTAACTTTAATTTTTCTGTGTCCTCGGGTACGACGGACTTAAGTATATAACCTCAAATGTTGAGCACGGTTTTGGGTCAACTATAATCTTTTGATCCTTCACTTCCCCAATGTTTTCATCAGCCTCCGAATCCCAAAGGATTATACGCTTTCTTTTTAACTTTAGCCGGTAAAACGCACTGTTTTTTTTACAACCAATAAAGCCATGCACCCGAACAATTGGGAATGGTTCAATGTGATCATTCCGTTAAATCTTCGATATCTATTAAGACATAGTTTAAAGCAAATGAAAAAAGGGGAACATTTTTAAATTAATATTGGTGTATTCTTTTTATTGTATGACATTACTAGTAAATTAATGGGATCCGATATTCGATATTATTATCGATACTTTTCTGTTTTATTTTGATTATCGTACACACATAATTTACATAAAGGTACGGGTTATAAAAGCAACAATTACATAGTTAAAAACGAAATCCCCGACCTTATATTAAAAATATTTTTGTTTGAATTGTAAAATGAATTTATTTATGTTGAAGCAGAGTTGTTAATTTAAATACATTTAATTGTCATTTCCAATCTTATAAAGTTGGGGCGGCAACAAAAAAATTTGAAATTCTAAGCATTGATAAATTTCTCAGCCCTCCTTTAAATGTACACTAGAGACGATGCCGATGCCGATTCCACGAGTAAAAGTAATCAAGTTGGCGATGCCACGATTATTTTTTGTAATCATGTAATCGTGTCAAACGATGCCGAGTATATCGTACGATTAGCATCGTAGCATCGTCAAGGCTTTGAATATATTTTTAAAATTATTTTATTTAAGTTAGCATAGGCAGCATATACAAACACATTTTATTTTATTTATTTTTACTTTTTCGCTTCCTTGCGTTGCGATTGTAAAAATAAAATAGCTTCTATATTTTCCGATTTTAGATTTGTACTGCGTTCCTCCAAAACGCGATTAGCCAACTAAAGCACCTTTCACTTGAAGCGCTCAATGCTAATTTTTTAATTAATGGAAATTCTTTTCCATGAATTTTCCACCATTTTAATACATTTTTTTCTGGGTAAAATGCGTTTTTATACTGCTCGATCTGGACATTTACAAAGCTTTCTGAGCTATTATGGTTGACTACTTGTGTGTCTGTATATTGATCTAGCATATTATCGACTTTGGGGTCTTGAATTTCTGGTACATCCTGGTCAAAACACTGTAAATCTGATGGTCTCTCGTCATTTTTGGAAAGGGCTTGAAGTTCTTTTTTTACTAAGTTTAGAACATCATGACGTTCTTCATCGTCCATATATCGGAGCTGTTTATACTCTGGCCACAAAAATGCTGCAACTTTATGCTCATTGCTGATTTTCAGTTTTGATTTGAAAACATCCAGACAATTTTCAGGAATGAATTGAATGTCTTCATGAGCTTCCCTTGAAAATTGCAAATTTTTAATTTTTTTCTTTACAATGTGCATTTTACAACATGACAGCATGTATGGTCGGGTCCTCGTCAGCTTCTATGACCAAAGTTGCGTCCTTGAAGGGCGGAAGGAAATCTATTATTTGGTCCAGCAATACCTTTTCAATTCCTATAAGGCAATGAAGCTCATTTGCCTTAAGTAAAACTGATTCTATTCCTGCATTGATACTGCTTGATACTGCTCTCCAGAATACCGTTCCTTCCCGTCCTTTTAAAATTTTCAACAAGAGATTTGCTTGTGCTCATCAAACATAAAACTCGTGCAGCTCGTCTTTTCAGAAAATCCTTTTCGAACGTATGCTTGAGAATAATATTCATCATGTGAGCAGCACAGTTAATTCTTGTGTGATTAACCAAAAATTTTTTTATATTTGAACCTCGATCAGTTGTAAACTTTATCCGTTTATGAATATCGCGATCGAAGCCCAACTCCGCAAGCTTATCGCCTATTGAACGAATAATAGTTTCCGCTGTCTTCCTAATAGCATTGCCATCCTCGTCTACGGCTTCGAATTCAGTTGTAAAAAGGGTACGCCTGGAAAGTAACTTATTTAAAATTGTGGCCGAGAATATTAAGTGAATGCTGACTTTAAATATAATAACGGCGAAATAGTTTAAAAATTATTCAAACAAGAAAGGAAGCTAGCTTCGGCCAGCCGAAGCTTATATACCCTTGCAGATCATTCCTATTAATTTACAAATCGCAAAAATGTTAAATTTCCTATTATTTCTCTTATTTCCGATCGTTCCTATGGCAGCTATATGATATAGTAGTTCGATTCTACGATGCCACGATGCCAGTTTTGACAGTTGGAATCGGCATCGCCGAGTACAACTCGAGTATATTTTTACTTACTCCTGCAGGTCTCTAAATGTACACCCAATAAACAATGGAAATCGTATATTAGAATTAAGCGTATTTAAGTAAATTAACATTGTAAGATTCTCAATGTATTATGACTGTATCAACCTTTTAAAATCTCTAGTTCATAAATACAATATATATTTTTATACCCGTTACTCGTAGAGTAAAAGGGTATATTGTATTCGTGCAAAAGTATGTAACAGCTAGTTCCTTTGTTTCAAAAGGGTGCCACGCCCCTCTAACGCCCACAATCGCTTATATACGATTTTAAAAATTTCAATATTTCGGAAAAGTGAAAATGCAGTTTTATTGTGTTTATCAATACCTATCGAAATGTAGAAGAAATTTTTCAAATCGGACCATTCGTTAAAAAGTTATGCGTGTTCAAAGTTTCTATCTCCATCTCCCTCGCACTCCCTTTACCTGAGTAACGGGTATCTGATTGTCGGGGCACCCGACTATAGCGTTCTCTCTTGTTTAATTTTAGAACTACATTTTCTTAATCTAAGAAAAAAATGGTCTTATTTTAGGAATGTTTGCGCTTTTTTTAAAACGTTTGTTTTTATTGTAAGAACAACATTTAAGAACCAAAATTTCTTAAATTAAGATCTTTGTTCTTAAATTTAGACTGGGTTTTTCCCTCAGTGTATAAAAGCTAGAGGGTTCCTACGCAGCGCAAGTTTGTTTTATCAAAGTGCCACGCCCCCTCTAACGCCCACAATCGCTTATATACGATTTTAAAAATTTCAATATTTCGGAAAAGTAAAAATGCAGTTTTATTGTGTTTATCAATACCTATCGAAATGTAGAAGAAATTTTTCAAATCGGACCATTCGTTAAAAAGTTATGCGTGTTCAAAGTTTCTATCTCCATCTCCCTCGCACTCCCTTTACCTGAGTAACGGGTATCTGATTGTCGGGGCACCCGACTATAGCGTTCTCTCTTGTTTAATTTTAGAACTACATTTTCTTAATCTAAGAAAAAAATGGTCTTATTTTAGGAATGTTTGCGCTTTTTTTAAAAACGTTTGTTTTTATTGTAAGAACAACATTTAAGAACCAAAATTTCTTAAATTAAGATCTTTGTTCTTAAATTTAGACTGGGTTTTCCCTCAGTGTATAAAAGCTAGAGGGTTCCTACGCAGCGCAAGTTTGTTTTATCAAAGTGCCACGCCCCCTCTAACGCCCATAATCGCTTATATATGATTTTAAAAATTTAAATATTTCGGAAAAGTAAAAATGCAGTTTTATTGTGTTTATCAATACCTATCGAAATGTAGAAGAAATTTTTCAAATCGGACCATTCGTTAAAAAGTTATGCGTGATCAAAGTTTATATCTCCATCTCCCTCGCACTCCCTTTACCTGAGTAACGGGCATCTGATAGTCGGGGCACCCGACTATAACGTTCTCTCTTGTTTTAAAATAAGTTTGCTATCAGGTGTTGGAGCAATATGAAGAATAAATATTTTAGTGATGGCGCTGCACAACATTTCAAGAACAAATATAATTTTATTAATCTCACAAAACATTATGAAGACTTCAAAATTCAAGCTGAATGGAACTTTTTTGGGACTGCTCATGGAAAAGGTGCATGTGATGGCATTGGAGGTAGTTTAAAAAGGCAAGCGGCTCGGGCAAGTCTACAGGCAGTAATACCATCCGACCAAATTTTAAGTGCCGAATCTTTGTTTAAATGGGCAAAGAAAAATTTTGTTAAAACCGAAATTATATTCAGTTCTAAAGAAGAACACTTGAAGGTAGCAGAATATTTAGCAACACGTTACATCCACGCTAAGACCATTCCAGGTACTCAAAAGTACCATCTTATTTCTCCAACACCTAATAGCAAACTTATTTTAAAAAATACTCATTCGCTGAAGACTTTTAAATATTCCCAAAACACAAACTATTGTAAGGAAGCTTAGAACAACAGCGGAGCGCCGCCGCAGAGGGAATCTAGGAGCGACACAAGCCGAAGGAGGTGCGTCATCCACCAGGAGCGCAGCCGGATCCTGCTGACGATAACAATAGAGCCCTGCACGAGTTCAATTGTAAGTGAGCACTTCCAAGTTGACTTGAATTGTTCACTTACTCTGACTTACAAAAATATTTCCAAACGAATCAACCCGAGTGTAGGAAATTTCAAGTCAACTAGCTTCAAGTCACTGTTAGGCCTAAACGAGTGCGAGTGAATTCAGATCGAGCACTCGAACACTTAAAAGTCATATGAAAATTCGAAAATTTGAAAAAAATTTAGTATAAATTTTAGTTCTGCTCTTTCCTTTCGACTGACTTGTTGTGCTTGTGATTTTCTAAAATAATATTTTCATCCCCTTTGGCTGTGGCTCAAGTCGTAAGTTTTGAAATACCTATTCAAGGTTTTATAATAATAATAACATCATAATAATGAAGAGAAAACAAAACTATGATATCAACGAAAAATTAAAGCAAGGTGAGTATGAAATCATAAACAAGCGAGGACGCAGCAAAGTCTGGGAAACTTTTGGAATGGTGCAGGATGCAAAGAACAATGTGATCGAAAATGTTGTGGCTTGCTGAGTTTGTTTGAGTGTGCTGAAGTATACAGGATGCACAACGAATATGGTTCGTCATAAATGTTATGTCTCAGCGTCGAAGTCATTAACAAACTTGAGTTGGAGGCACATGAACCTGAAACAGCTGAGCAAACATCTGAAAACAATACAATATTTTCAAGTTTCATTCCAAATTTTTCACAGGACACGGATGAACATCTCATAGAAGATGAAATTTTGCTTTACCAATCCACAAAAGTATCGCTAAAAAAAGACTATAATGTATTGCAATGGTGGGAAGAAAACAAAGGACAGTATCCTCTTTTATATAAAGTGAGCCTCAAAATTTTATGTGTTCCAGCTAGCAGTGCATCGTCGGAAAGGGCATTCTCACAGGCCCGACAGCTTATTTCCGAAAAAGGACCGGAATTGCATCTTCAAGCATCAAAATTAATAAAATTATGTTTTTGAACTCGTATTTTCGGAAACCAAATGTTATGTAAATACAATGAAATTTAAAATAGTGTGACCACATCAAACCTTCTTTGCTTAACAATTCAATTGACTCGAATTTTGGATTACTCGCACTCTAAAACTCTATTTTGTTAACATGACTTGTTTGTCAGTTCGAGTGAACTCGTGCAGGGCTCTAGATAACAACAATTCCAGCGACAATAAAGTTTTCCGATATGCTCCAATCGGATATCTTGCATTTTCTTGGGTCTCGGGCGATTTAAATTGTAGCCCACTTTCTCATTTTTTCATAAATCCATTATTAGCAATTCAAATTATTCATTGAACATCATAATTTTTTAGAATGCATTAATATATTTTTTTAAATTAAGTAGCAAGAAGTTATTGTCCCACGTTGAAATTGGCAGGGATTTCTTTGTTAGACCAATATGCATTTTTCCTATTAGTTTCACCTAAATGGGAACGTTCGTTCTTCCGGAAATCATTAAGAACGATAACTGTTCGTCTAACATTATTATTTAAAGTATAACAACGAAAGACTGCTTTGTTTTTTATTGTTTTATTAAGTGATGCAGAAAGTAATGCAGGTCCCATGACGAAACTTTCAGGGGCCAGCAAGAATTGTGTATTGAACATTATACTATTTTTTTATAAAGATTAAAAATGCCGATTTGCAGAAAACCGCGTCTGAAATATTTTTTTAAAGTTTGGACTATACATTGCACTGGAACCATTGTGGGTGTTATTTTCATCTAAAAGCTTGTCAAATTTAATAATTTTGGAGTATTTTTATTTATTTTTTATTTTTTATAAATTAATTAAAAAAAAAAAAAGCGCCGCCATATTTTCGCTTCTGTCAAATGGAATTTTATTTTACCTTTTTAAAAATTCTTTTTTAATTGTGTTATATCGTGATAAAAACAAGAGAAACCGTTATAGTCGGGTGCCCCGACAATCAGATACCCGTTACTCAGGTAAAGGGAGTGCGAGGGAGATGGAGATAGAAACTTTGAACACGCATAACTTTTTAACGAATGGTCCGATTTGAAAAATTTCTTCTACATTTCGATAGGTATTGATAAACACAATAAAACTGCATTTTTACTTTTCCTAAATATTGAAATTTTTAAAATCGTATATAAGCGATTGTGGGCGTTAGAGGGGGCGTGGCACCTTTTTGAAACAAACTTGCGCTGCGTAGGAACTCCTAGAATCTGCATGCAAAATGCCATTCTTCTAGCTTTTATAGTTTCCGAGATCTCAGCGTTCATACAGACAGACAGACGGACGGACAGACGGACAGACAGACTGACAGACGGACATGGCTAGATCGACTCGGCTGGTGATCCTGATCAAGAATATATATACTTTATGGGGTCGGAAACGCTTCCTTCTAGCTGTTACATACTTTTGCACGAATACAATATACCCTTTTACTCTACGAGTAACGGGTATAACAAACCCTAAAATGAACTTAAACAAGGCAATAACATTTCGGTGATGTCCTACACATTGTGTCCACCCACGCAAATAATTTGGAGGAAGCATTAGAGTACTGGTCTTGAAATTCCGATGAACGCTCGTAGAAGAGCTAGAGTTTTTAACATTAAGTATTACATTTAACTGAAGGGTTTATAAGCTTCGGCTTGCCGAATTTTTCTTCCTTACTTTTTTAAAATAAAACAGCACAAAAAAATTCTTAAAATTTACTTATTTAGAAACTTATTTTCAAAAACTTGTAAAAGTAAAATGCAAATTATACTACGTTTTGCATTTACGTCTTTTAATTGCATTACCATTTACGCTGATAGCTATAGGCTTCCTCGAAACGTCAGACAACTTATGCAAATGTCCTTCATGGGAAGTAGATTGTTTCGTGACTGCAAAAAATCAAAATGAGTGTTTAATTATGGATTACAACACCATTTTTAAAATTAATAAAATTAATACTTCGGTTTCTTACCTTCAAAGCAGTCGTCCTGACCTTGTGTGCTTCCTGCGAAGCTTCTTTGGATACAGCTGTGAATGATTTTGGTGACTTGTGCGTGTGGCTATAGGCCAAAAATAAAAGAATATGGAACCAGATTTCAATAAAAATGAATCAAATTATTTATTTTTCCCAAATTGTGTGGGTTTTTTAACGAACTGATTTACCTTCAGTATTGCAGTCGAAGGATTGGGCACAATCTTCCGATGTAACTTTGCAGTCCAGACATAGCCGAGTTTGTAGAACCTAGCGTCTCGAGAGCAGTCAGCAACAGCTAAAACATACAAATTAATTTACATTAGAATGTAAAGGAAAGCATATTAAAAGTGAGAAAAAGTTAATTTCGTCAAAACAAAGTGTCTTTCCGAATTCAAATTTTAGCATTCAAAAAAAAAAAAAGATATTTAATTTATCCTCCTGATTGCAGTCCTCCTCTCGGTTATTCGGTTCTCAAAAACTAGAAGCGAATATGATTCGGCAGTGACTGATATTTTAGATCAAACTTGAAAAATTAGTTTTAAATATAATTGGTTTTCCTATATTTATATGAGTCTATATACTAGCACTAAAATCCACAGACACGAGTTGAAATCAAAAGTCGTTCATTTAAAGTACATTTTTTGCGGCTGCAAAAGTAGCAAAATGGTTTATTAAATTTTAAACTTGCAAATATATCAAACATTTTAATCTGTAAAATATAAATTAATTTTCTAATTTGAAAAAACCCAAAAAAATATTATCCACCTATAGTGTGCGGGTACTCTGCGCCATTTTTAAATATTTTTATAAATGTTAATATTTGCGCGGCTCAAAAATGGCGAATATCGGCAATACATACCGTATATTACATTGAGCGTCAAGAAAAATAAAATTTGCCAATGTTAAAATTTAAAAATATGTCCCGGCATTTTTGATATGTTTTAATAGTTTTGATATTTTTAGAAATGTAGAAATTGTTGACAGGCTTTTTCCAATTAAATTATAATGTTACTGAAAATTACAATTAAAAATTTCAATACTCACCTCATTTAATTTGTCGCACATTTTCTAGCATTGTTTTGTCATTTGAGCTTTATAGCTTCAAAATTTGCCACCCTGAAATTTCCGCAAGTACACTTGTTTTTATTGTGAACTGTTATTTTTTCATTGGCGGAAATTCCAATTGTTTTTCAAGTTTTTTGAAGTCAAAATTAAATGCGCAAATACATCATCATCACAATTTAAATTTTTTCACGACCTTACATGTCGAAAAAGAAATTCAACCCGAAAGTGGCGAACCACTTGCGTATTGGGAGGTAAATGTATAAATTCAAGACTATTTTTTTTAAATGCAACAAATCTTAGGTTTCAGATACCGACCGAGCGTTTAAAAGTTGTCAGTGCCAAGTTTTCTCGTTCCCGCTTCTTCGCGCGAATCTGAACGTGTTTTTAGCAAGGCGTCGAGTCCGGACAAGCGGCACCAGACTTTCTTCTTCTTGGTAGCGGGATAAACTTGTTTTTTCATCAAAATCGACATTTAAATGTGGTGTCCGTGATAAAATAAAATTTTTTTATTTTAACATCGATGAAACCTCGATAGTTTTTTTGACCTAAAAACATCGAAAACATCGATGTTCGCAACCAATCGATTTCTCCACCTCTATTAACGAGTCGTTCGCTCACTTTGATTTTCCGAATTAAAGTGATCATCGATATCTACAAAAGAGCAATGTTCGATAGGTACAGTTTCGCCTACTGTATTGCATCTTGGGGTTAAAATAAGGATGCGCAAAGATGGAGAATCTCGCAGTTGTTCTTTAAAAATCATAAAGATGATAAAAGTATTTTTTAATAAAATTGCTTTTATTGCAAAAGACAATGCGATTTACTAAAACTTTATAAATGTGTAAAATGTTTAACACATACAAAAAATGGTATTAAATCTCTGTTATAATACAGGCATTTTTCGAATTAAAAATTGGTTCTGTATAATTTCCATTTTTTATAGGTTAATGTTAAAATGTTATATATTTACATATATCTCACCGGGAAAAACCAGCTGTTAGCAAAAGTTACTCTCGTCTTCTCGCTTTTCCCATGGTTGCCTCGCGGGTTTTCGTCGATGTAAGTACTTCCGAAGGTAAAATATTGGGATCTGAAAATATAAAATGTTTCAGAATTGACATTCTACGATCCAAGAACATTTTCTACAGTCTCAAGCGTCTCTAATTCAGCTGAAATTTTCGGAGCCGACTTTATAAGGAATGCATTAACATCTGAACAAAATCTCCACAATTCACCAAGCTCTGGGGAATACATCGAATCAATTTTCCTGAATGTTTCACGGCGACAGGATTTTCGCTCAGCAAGTTTTCCAGTTTCAGCGATTTTTTCCTCCACAAGCTCAAGTACTCACAACGACGAAAACTGCTTCTCTAAACATAAGAATAAGCGGGAGGCAATATGTAAGTTACAATTTTAGTCGTGTGTTTTTTTCATCACAGTACTCAGATGAGCTAACGGAAATATCAGAAATTCAGGACGATTTCCGGATACCATATTCGACGAAGCAAAAAGTCGCGGCCAGAATCTTGATTTTCGGCTGAGTTTGTGCAGAAGCGGTGTGCCTAAAACAAAATGGAGGAGAACCCCAAGAACCACTCAACAGTCTCAGGAGTTGCGGCAATACAATATATCGCCACGCCAACAGCAAATTTAAAGTTTGAGAACTAAATTTATTGAAATATTTTCAAAATTGGCGTCAATTGATTTGTGTCTGTTTTCCGTCACATTTCAAAGAATCGATTTTCGACTAGAAAAAAGTCCTCGATAACCATTGCTGAATTACTAGAGACTAGATTCCAAACTCGGCTTGCAAGCAAATTTTGGGTTCTGAAGTCGGTAAAGTCAAAATGTTGTGATTTCGTTTCTCCTCTTAAGTTATGCTTTGGGAAATCAGCTCGTCGTTATGACGAGCCTAAGACTGCTTTCTACAGGGAGTTTGTCTCGTCAAAAGCTCACATCGATGTTCGAGATTTGCCAAAATGTTTTAAAGCTGGATTTTTGTATTCTGGTTTCGATTTGGGTAAGGAATTCAGCGGTTGGACTTCAGGAGAGAAGCGGTATTCCGCGCAAAAAGTGTTCCAGCGCGACATTGTCAAGACTAGTTGCGAGAGTGCGTTCGCTCACGAGACTGTGGGTGAACATGGTGGAATCATACAGGTGGAATCTCGTCAGTTTGCTCTTCAGAGAATAAGCGGCCAGAAAGAGAAGGTAGAAATATATTTCATTTCGTATGACTGGCAATCTTCCTCAAAGAGTGGCTCTCGCGACGAGACCACCGTATGGGGCTCAATTACGGGTGGAATCCTCTGTGTCCCGCCCCTTTTAACGGGGTGGGCTCCAAAAAGTCCGTCCATACATTCTTAGTTTTTTTAGATTCCTACAGAAACTACTTTATATTTACCGTTAAAAAGAAAGAATGGAAAATTATCAAAATTTAAATTTGTTATTGGCAGCTAACGTTTTACAAGGAATCCACGTGATACTCGACATTCTTTTCCCTACCCACTAACCACCTCTAGACTAATTGACGAAGATACCTTACACAGAGTAAATTATTTTAAGCAATTGTACTTAAATTGAGTATTTTTCTTCTTGAAAATTAAGCATGAACACAAATATTTATTCTGAGTACAAAATATTACAATAGTACAAATTTACCGTCAAATTTTTTTACTCAAATTAGTACATTTTGTATTTGTTTAGTACATTTTTACTCAAAATGAGTAGAAACTGCACTCATTTTGTGAAATTATTTGGCTCATATTTCTAAAACGAGTATTGCCTTTTCAAACTGAAAGTGTTGCAAAATGATCAAATTGAGAAAAATTTTCAACTCCGAGAACTTTCTGGCCTAAACTTTATTTTAAAGGGTTTTTGCTAACAGTTTCATAATTATGTGAATATTAAACTGTTATAAATAAAACAAAACTTGCTTTTTGTCTAGTCAGCTCTTCTTCTCGTCACCGATTTCAGAATTTCAGGGACGCGCGCATACCGTTTCCGAGCAACAAGAATATTTCGCAACGGGCATAAGACAATTGCACGCGCAATTCAATTTGATTTAAACATTAAATGGAATAGGACTATAACAAGCCCAATTCCAATTAATGTTTAAAATCCAATAAAATTAATAAAATAAAAAAGAATAACAAAAAAAAATATTTGTGTTTGTTTGAATGGGGATTGAACTTATTTCCGGGTGCATCACAGGCTATCAAATATCTGATGGCAAGATTACGGTAGGCCGGTTTCTGTGAGTACGTCATACTTCATTTTGAAAATATTTGTACTTCAAGTTGGAAATTGAAGAACTTGTTTCCTTAAAATTAAGATTTTTTGCGATCAATTCAAGTTTTCTTTTTCTTAAAGTGATTAATTTGTACTCAATAAAGTTTTTTCCTTAAAAATTTGTACTCAAAATCAGTACATCCTGAAAATGAGAATAAATACTCAATTTCAGAACGTCAATTTTCTCGTGTAGAGGTCTCCGATTTTTTTATTTGCCGTTCGTCAAATTCAGAAACAACGCGCATGACGTGTTAAGCTCAATTTTAATGTTAAAGGCTTTTGTTTACTCTTCTCCAAATTCACGATTTAGGCAGCTCACCAGCAGCGTTAACTTTGTAAGTTTGCCAGACGAGAATTGTGAACGCCCAATATTTTAGAATATCGTTGCAAGAAATTGACGTTCAATAGAAAGCCAACTTTAAAATTTTTGTATTGCTTAAAGCATTCCTTTAAAAAATGTAAAACTGTGAATGAAAAGAAGGCTTTGAAATTTTCTGTCATTAAAAATAAATCGCTTTTACGTGTGTAAAATATATGTATATGTATGTCTACATAACACAACCCAAAATGCCACGTAAAAGTGTAAAGGATGTAATGCTTGAATGGATCATAAACAATGCAGTGCTTGATATCGAAATGACTGAAGGTACAGGTAAAAGAGCTATACATTATTGGCGTAAATTAATTTAAACCATTATAGATGCTAGTCCGAGGGATCAAGTGGATGAAGAAATTGATGAAATAATGGAGACTCTTGTACGATAGACTCTTATTCTTTCGTCGAGGAGATTTTTTCGGATTAAAAAATCCCATGATTGGCGAGATAACATTCTGACCTCTTTTAGTGATGTACGTTTTAAGCAAATGTTAAGTGGTGTCCAAAGATCAGTTTTTAATGTTGTTGGATCTAATAAGAAACGACGAAATATTTCAATCGACTGGAACCAAAATGCAATATCCTACAGACTTGCAACTAGCAATAGTTTTGTTTCGATTGGGCTCATCAGGGAACAGCGCATCCGTAAGAAAAATCTCTACAGTATTTGGGGTCGGTGATGGTGGGACGTTAGCACTATTCACGGAACGAGTTTTTACTGCCATTTTGCGACTTTCAAGGAAGTATATCTATTGGCCTAAAAGAGAAGAACGCGAGGAGATAGTTTCAAATACCTTCCATGAGTTGCCCTACTGCATTGGCATATTGATGGCAGCGAAATAAAACTCTTTGAAAAGCCTCCAAAAAATCATGAAGTATATTACTCGCGCCATCGCATATATTCTGTGAAGATGCAAGCTGTATGTGACCACAAACTCCGAATTCGAGATGTTGTAATAGGAAGTCCCGGTAGCTACCACGACTCTAAAATATTCAAAAATTCAATAATTGGAAAGCACCTTTAAAGACATTTTAGTGGAAATCAGTGGATTGCAGGCGACTCTGCCTATCCACTTTCAGTAAATTTAATTACCCCATACCGCAGCAATTCGTCAGTTGGAACCGAATGAGCAGCTGAATTTCAATAAAAGCACAGCCAATACCGCGTTAGAATCGAAAATTGTTTCGGGATTTTGAAAGGAAAATTCTGTAGTTTAAAAGAACTTAGACTACGACTATCAAATAGTTCAGCCCAGGCATCTCTTTGCGATTGGGTTATGGTGTGCTGCATAATTCATAACATTTTACTGACTGATGACGATATACCGGACCAACAAGGACATCTAAATGAATTCCAGAACGGCAATGAATCAGAAATAGAAAATACTCGAAATCCAGCTGCCGCCGAAAATAAAAGGAATAGCTTGTACCTCATGTTTGAATAATAAATAAAATAATTTTTTAAAGATTTATTTCATTTATTTTTTCATATCAAGCTCCATCTTTAACATTCGCTCCTTGTGTTCTAGTTCCATTTTAAATTTTTTCATATCGTTGTCCAATCGCTTTTCCTCTATTTCCAGTTTCCGGTTTTCTAGTTCCTTGCTCCACATAAACTTCTCCTTTCCAGAGCAAGCGTATCCTGCCTAAATTTCATTCTTTCGAGTCCATTTCTTGAAGTTTCGCTATTGCAGTTTTTTCTGTCTTCCGTTTAGTTTTACCTTCGAAGGACAGATCCGAAGCGATATCTGTATCAACTTTTTCTTCAGGAATCTCAATAATTCTCCCTCATAGTTTTGCGATTCCTGTACCACTACGTCCAAATTTTTTTCCACAAAGAATACCGATCGCAGTAAATAGTACTTCGGACACATCTTTAAGATTTTTGCTGCGAAAGTATTTTAGATAGTTTAAAATATCTTTGAAAATATGAAATGTTACCCTCAATAGTTGTCTCAGAATCTTCCTCCTCTATTCCTGCTCCTGTTGACTTACAAAAGTCTTCGCCTTTCGCCAAGTCAACTTCAAAATGACGCACTTTAAAACGGAGACTGTTCCAAGTGGCGTCAATTTCTTGTAGCCTCCAACAATTCTTGTAGTAAATTTGGGCCGTTGGTTTCTAGGCTTAAATATTAGCTACAATTATAACTCACATTCTGCAAGCTCTTACTCTCAACATTTTTGTGGTCTTTAAATATATCTTCGACGAGTCCAAACATTGCCTCAGTAGTTTGGAGCAAGCCATCAAGACAATATATATTATTTCCAAGGTATTTCATGTTCCTTAGGTATTCTTGCATTTCCTTTAGTTTATTCCAAACAATATTTAGGGTGTTCAATTGCGTTGCAAACGTTTGAAAAGTGTAAAAGTGTAAGCAGTTCCAACAACAATTTCCATACAAAATAGTTTTCAAGGCCTACAACACCCCAGCCTATGTATACAAATCTGTTGTACTTGTGTAAAAATAGGGGGTTAATAATGGGTAGGAATTTAAGCTAAAATACTAAAAATATACTGAAAAGTTGGGTTTTAATCCATGATAATGACAGTGACAGCTAAGAAACAAATTTGATTTTTAAATGCAAAAGAAACAAATTTGTCTTCTATAAATCAAAGTAATTGAAGAATAATTTCAATGGAAGAAAAACCCTCTAGAAAGCGTACCAGGGAGGTCGAAATTAAGCGATGGTCAGAGAGCGAAGTGGATAAAGTCCTAGACTATATGTTGGAGCACAAAAATGTTGAGGTAAGAGCTTGCAGAATGTGAGTTATAATTGTAGCTAATATTTAAGCCTATAGAAACCAACGGCCCAAATTTACTACAAGAAGTTGTTGGAGGCTACAAAAATTGACGCCACTTGGAACAGTCTCCGTTTTAAAGTGCGTCATTTGAAGTTGACTTGGCGAAAGGCAGAAGACTTTTGTAAGTCAACAGGAGCAGGAATAGAGGAGGAAGATTCTGAGACAACTATTGAGGGTAACATTTCATATTTTCAAAGATATTTTAAACTATCTAAAATACTTTCGCAGCAAAAATCTTAAAGATGTGTCCGAAGTACTATTTACTGCGATCGGTATTCTTTGTGGAAAAAAATTTGGACGTAGTGGTACAGGAATCGCAAAACTATGAGGGGAGAATTATTGAGATTCCTGAAGAAAAAGTTGATACAGATATCGCTTCGGATCTGTCCTTCGAAGGTAAAACTAAACGGAAGACAGAAAAAACTGCAATAGCGAAACTTCAAGAAATGGACTCCGAAAGAATGAAATTTAGGCAGGATACGCTTGCTCTGGAAAGGGAGAAGTTTATGTGGAGCAAGGAACTAGAAAACCGGAAACTGGAAATAGAGGAAAAGCGATTGGACAACGATATGAAAAAATTTAAAATGGAACTAGAACACAAGGAGCGAATGTTAAAGATGGAGCTTGATATGAAAAAATAAATGAAATAAATCTTTAAAAAATTATTTTATTTATTATTCAAACATGAGGTGGTACAAGCTATTCCTTTTATTTTCGGCGGCAGCTGGATTTCGAGTATTTTCTATTTCTGATTCATTGCCGTTCTGGAATTCATTTAGATGTCCTTGTTGGTCCGGTATATCGTCATCAGTCAGTAAAATGTTATGAATTATGCAGCACACCATAACCCAATCGCAAAGAGATGCCTGGGCTGAACTATTTGATAGTCGTAGTCTAAGTTCTTTTAAACTACAGAATTTTCCTTTCAAAATCCCGAAACAATTTTCGATTCTAACGCGGTATTGGCTGTGTCTTTTATTGAAATTCAGCTGCTCATTCGGTTCCAACTGACGTGAATTGCTGCGGTATGGGGTAATTAAATTTACTGAAAGTGGATAGGCAGAGTCGCCTGCAATCCACTGATTTCCACTAAAATGTCTTTTAAGGTGCTTTCCAATTATTGAATTTTTGAATATTTTAGAGTCGTGGTAGCTACCGGGACTTCCTATTACAACATCTCGAATTCGGAGTTTGTGGTCACATACAGCTTGCATCTTCACAGAATATATGCGATGGCGCGAGTAATATACTTCATGATTTTTTGGAGGCTTTTCAAAGAGTTTTATTTCGCTGCCATCAATATAGCCAATGCAGTAGGGCAACTCATGGAAGGTATTTGAAACTATCTCCTCGCGTTCTTCTCTTTTAGGCCAATAGATATACTTCCTTGAAAGTCGCAAAATGGCAGTAAAAACTCGTTCCGTGAATAGTGCTAACGTCCCACCATCACCGACCCCAAATACTGTAGAGATTTTTCTTACGGATGCGCTGTTCCCTGATGAGCCCAATCGAAACAAAACTATTGCTAGTTGCAAGTCTGTAGGATATTGCATTTTGGTTCCAGTCGATTGAAATATTTCGTCGTTTCTTATTAGATCCAACAACATTAAAAACTGATCTTTGGACACCCTTAACATTTGCTTAAAACGTACATCACTAAAAGAGGTCAGAATGTTATCTCGCCAATCATGGGATTTTTTAATCCGAAAAAAGTCTCCTCGACGAAACGTCTGAATAAGACTCATATCATAACTAAGGGTCTCCATTATTTCATCAATTTCTTCATCCACTTGATCCCTCGGACTAGCATCTATAATGGTTTAAATTAATTTACGCCAATAATGTATAGCTCTTTTACCTGTACCTTCAGTCATTTCGATATCAAGCACTGCATTGTTTATGATCCATTCAAGCATTACATCCTTTACACTTTTACGTGGCATTTTGGGTTGTGTTATGTAGACATACATATACATATATTTTACACACGTAAAAGCGATTTATTTTTAATGACAGAAAATTTCAAAGCCTTCTTTTCATTCACAGTTTTACATTTTTAAAGGAATGCTTTAAGCAATACAAAAATTTTAAAGTTGGCTTTCTATTGAACGTCAATTTCTTGCAACGATATTCTAAAATATTGGGCGTTCACAATTCTCGTCTGGCAAACTTACAAAGTTAACACTTTTGCAACGCAATTGAACACCCTAAATGAAATCGTAGCTCCTTGGAGAAAAATGTTAAGCCAACAAAAGCCCTTTGTAATTAAAATTGAACAATACGTTGAAAGTCATGCACTGCTAAAGGTGTGTTGTTTCCTGAATTGACTTGGCAACTTAAATAAAAAAATCGGAGACATCTCTACACAGAGAGAATTCTGACGTTCTGAAATTGAGTATTTGTATTCTCATTTTCAGGATGTACTGATTTTGAGTACAAATTTTTGGAAAAAACTTTTATTGAGTACAAATTGAACTCACTTTAAGAAAAAAAACTTGAATTGATCACAAAAATCTTAATTTTAGGAAACAAGTTCTTCAATTTCCAACTTGAGTACAAATATTTTCAAAATGAGTATGACATTACTCACAGGAACCTTCTAAAAGGCTGGCCTAGGGAGTAAATGACTCTTGCCATCAAATATTTGATAGCTAATGTCGCCCGGGTCGTGAGTTCAATCCCCATTCCGGTAAACACAAATATTTTTTTTTTGTTATTCTGCTTTTTTTTTATTTTTATTAATTTTATTGGATTTTAAACATTAATTGGAATTGAGCTGATTATAGTCCTATTCCATTTAATGTTTAAAATCCAATTAATTGCAAGCATTACAATTTAAATCTTATGCGCGGTTTGGACGTTGCTGAATGTGATGCTTGTTTGGCTCAGGCGGTTAGTGCGCGCGTGCACGAACACAAGGGTCTGGGGATCGAGTGACGGAGAAGGCGACTTGGGTCGAACAAAAAGTAAGTTTGTTTTATTTATAACAGTTTAATATTCACATAATTATGAAACTGTTAACATTTACTGTAAAGCCCTTAAAATAAAGTTTAGGTAAGAAAGGAAGTTCTCCGGGTTGAGAATTTTTTTCTCAATTTGATCATTTTGCAATACTCAGTTTGAGAAAAGGCAATACTCGTTTTTAAAGTATGAGCCAAATAATTTCCTAAAATGAGTGCAGTTTGTACTCATTTTGAGTAAAAATGTACTAAATAAATACAAAATGTACTTAATTTGAGTAAAAAAAATTTGACAAATTTGTACTGATAGTTAGTATTTTGTACTCAGAATAAGTATTTGTGTTCATGCTTAATTTTCAAGAAGAAAAATACTCAATTTAAGTACAATTTACTTAAATAATTCTCTCTGTGTAGGGTATCTTCGTCAATTAGTCTAGAAGATTATGGTTGGGTGGGTAGAGAAAGCAAGTGTCGAATATCATCTCAGACCTTGTAAAACGTTAGCCTGCCAGTAGCAAATTTAAATTTTGTTCTTTTTTTCCATTCTTTTCTTTTTAACGGTAAATAATAAAGTAGTTTCTGTAGGAATCCTAAAAAAACTAAAGTATGTATGGACAGTTAAAGAAGGCACACAGACCCACCCCATCGCCGAAGGAGCTAAGGCACTAGAGGATTCCACCCATGGTGAAACTATACACGGTGGTCTCGTCGCGAGAGCTGCCCTCTTTTGAGGGCGTTATTTGTGCCAGTCGTGCGAATGAAATACTATTTCTATCTCTTTCTAGCGCTTGTCTCTCTGAAAAATAAATTCCCCGGCAGAGCTGACGAGACCACCTTGTATAGTTCCACCATGATTCCACCCGCTGTTCTCATGACAGGGTAGAAGGAAGAGAACGCTACTCACAACTAATCTTGTGTATCGCGCTGGGAACACTTTTATTTTGCGCGGAATAGCCGCTTCTCATCCTGAGTCAACCGCTACAATTCCTTACCCAAAAAAATCCGAAACGCCAAATACAAAAATCCCTGCTAAGGCATTTTGGCTTTCTCGAGCATCAGTGTGAGAGCTAACTTTGACAGGGACTTGGACTCCCTGCTAAGCGTCTTCGGCTCGATATAACGACAGCTGATTTCCCAAAGCCAACTAAGAGGAAGAAACGAAATCACAGCTGACTTTGCCTTTGACTTATACCCAAACAGCTGTTCAGAAGGCCGATTTGCTTTTACGAACAGTTTATCTGGTCTCTAAATAGATAAACAGATAGCTATCGGGGACTTTTTTTTCACTAGTCGAAAAATATTATTCTTTGAAGTGTGACCGAAGAAACGGCACACAAATCAATTGACGCCAATTTTGAAAATATTTCAATAAGTTGAACACTTAGTTCTCAAACTTTAAATTTGCTGTTGGCGTGGCGATATGTATTGCCGCAACTCCTGCAGATGTTTTTTTAGTGGTTCTTGGGGTTCTCCTTCCATTTTTAATTTGTTTTAGGCACACCGCTTCTGCACAAACTCAGCCAAAGATCAAATTTCTTATTTTTTGCTCCGCGGCTAATAATTTTTATCGGAATTCACCCGCTAAATCCGGTACTTCTTTTGGTATTTCCTTAGCTCATCTGAGTACTGTGATGAAAAAACACACGACTAAAGGTGTAGCTTACCTATTTGCCTCCCGCTTATTCTTATGTTTAGAAAGCAGTTTTCGTCGTTGTGAGTACGAGGCTTTGTGGAGAAAAAATCGCTGAAGCGGAAAATAGCCGCTGAAGCGAAAACCCCCTCTGTGTGCACAGGCATTTAGAAATATTCGCGGTATTCCCTAAACAGTTGAATTGTGGAATTTTGTTCAGATGTTAATCACCTGTTCCATATAAAGTCAGCTTTCAGAAATTTCAGCAATTCAAGAACCTTGAGACTGTAGAAAATGTTCTTGAATCGTAGAATGTCAATTCTGAAACATTTTACTATTTTCAGATCCCAATATTTACCTTCAGCCTAGTACTTACATCGACGAAAACCACGAGGTAGCCATAGGAGAAAGCGAGAGGCAAATAGGTAGCTAACGCCTTTAGCCGGTTTTCCCCGCGATACTCAAGTGAGCTTAGGAAATATATAACATATATATAACATATTTAACATTAACCTATAAAAAATAAATTATACGAACCAATTTTTACATTCGAAAAATATAGCAATTACTAACAGAGATTTAATACCCATTTTGTATGTGTTAAACATTTTACATTTTATAAAGTTTTAGTAAGAGTCACATTGTCTTTTACAATAAAAGCAATTTTATTAAAAAATACTTTTATCATCTTTATATTTTAAAGAACAAGATGCAGTTCTACATCTTTGCGCATCCTTTTATTTTTAATCACAAGATGCAATGCAATGGGCGCGAGCCCACTTATCGAACATTCTCTTTTATAGATATCGCTTGTCACTTTAATTCCGGAAATCAAAGTGAAACGGTACTACTCGTTAATAGAGGTGGAGAAACATCGATGTTTGCGAACATCGATGTTTTCGATGTTTTTGGTCAAAAACATCGAGGTTTCATCGATGTTAAAAAAAAAAATTTTTTTTTATCACAGTTTTATTTTATTTAAATGTCGATTTTTGTTTAGAAACAACAGTTTGTCCACTACCAAAGAAGAAAGTCTGGTGCGACGATCGGATATCAACTGTCCAGCCTTGCTAAAAACGCGTTCAGATTCACACGAAGAAGCGGGAACGCAGAAAAACTTCTTTGACAACTTTTTAAACGCTTCATCGGTCGACATCTGAAATAAGATTGTTGTTGCATTTAAAGAAAAAATAGTCTTAGTTTATACATTTACCTCCCAATACACAAGTGGTTCGCACTTTTCGGGTTGAATTTCTTTTTCGACATGTTGTCGCAGCAGAACAATAGCATCTGCATGTGATGATTGTATTTTGGCATTTAGTTTTGACTTCAAAAACGAAAAACGAG
Source organism: Drosophila lutescens (assembly GCA_037075285.1). Lineage (NCBI taxonomy): Eukaryota > Metazoa > Arthropoda > Insecta > Diptera > Drosophilidae > Drosophila > Drosophila lutescens. Next base: position 8,336 of record JBAMCF010000921.1, on the reverse strand, counting down.
TAGGTTTCGCCAATGAAAAAATAACAGTTCACAATAAAAACAAGTGTATTGCTAAATTTCAGGGTGGTAAATTTGAAGCTACTGTAATTAAAAGCTCAAATGACAAAACAATGCTAAAGAAAATGTGCGACAAATTAAATGGTGAGTATTGAAATTTTTAATTGTTAATTTTCCTTAACATTATAATTTAATTGGAAAAACCTGTCAACAATTTCTACATTTTAAAATATCGCAACTATTCACATATTAAACAGATCAGCAATGCCGGGATTGTTTTTAAATTTTAACATTGGCAAATTTTATTTTTCTTATTTTATGTACATATGTACGTATGTATTGCCATTATTCGCCATTTTTGGCGCGCGAATGTGCTTATGTACATACATACATAAAAATATTTAAAAATGGCGCAGAGCTTACCCACACACATTTGTAGGTAGTTAATATTTTTTGGGTTTTTCAAATTAAATTAATTTATATTACACAGTTAAAATGTTTGATATATTTGCAAGTTTAAATTTAATAAACCATTTTATACTTGCAGCCACCAAAAAATGTACTTTAAATGAACGACCTATGTATTCAACATGTGTCTGTCGTTTTGACTTCGGACTTCAATCTTGGAGGTATATAAATATAGGAAAACAATTATATTTAAAATAATTTTTCTAAGTTCGTCCATAAAATATCCAGTCACTGCCGGATCATATTCGCCTTCTAGTTTTGAACCCAATAGCCTAAAAAGAGAGGAGGACTGCAATCAGGAGGGTAAATGTAAATATCTTTTATTTTTTTTGAATGCTAAAAATTTTGAATTCGGAAAGACACTTTGTTTTGACGAAATTAACTTTTTCTCACTTTTAATATGCTTTCCTTTACATTCTAATGTAAATTAATTTGTATGTTTTAGCTGTTTATGGAAAACTGCCTGCCTCGGACACAGGTTCTACAAACTCGGCTATGTCTCTGGACTGCAAAGTTACATCGGAAGATTGTGCCCAATCCTTCGACTGCAATACTGAAGGTAAATCAGTTCGTTAAAAAACCCACACAATTTGGGAAAAATAAATAATCTGATTCATTTTTATTGAAATCTGGTTCCATATTCTTTTATTTTTAGCCTATAGCCACACGCACAAGTCACCAAAATCATTCACAGCTGTATCCAAAGAAGCTTCGCAGGAAGCACACAAGGTCAGGACTGACTGCTTTGAAGGTAAGAAACCGAAGTATTAATTTTATTAATTTTAAAAATGGTGTTGTAATCCATAATTAAACACTCATTTTGATTTTTTTGCAGTCACGAAACAATCTACTTCCCATGAAGGACATTTGCATAAGTTGTCTGACGTTTCGAGGAAGCCTATAGCTATCAGCGTAAATGGTAATGCAATTAAAAGACGTAAATGCAAAACGTAGTATAATTTGTATTTTACTTTTACAAGTTTTTGAAAATAAGTTTCTAAATAAGTAAATTTTAAGAATTTTTTTGTGCTGTTTTATTTTAAACAAGTAAGGAAGAAAAATTCGGCAAGCCGAAGCTTATAAACCCTTCAGTTAAATGTAATACTTAATGTTAACAACTCTAGCTCTTCTACGAGCGTTCATCGGAATTTCAAGACCAGTACTCTAATGCTTCCTCCAAATTATTTGCGTGGGTGGACACAATGTGTAGGACATCACCGAAATGTTATTGCCTTGTTTAAGTTCATTTTAGGGTTTGTTATACCCGTTACTCGTAGAGTAAAAGGGTATATTGTATTCGTGCAAAAGTATGTAACAGCTAGAAGGAAGCGTTTCCGACCCCATAAAGTATATATATTCTTGATCAGGATCACCAGCCGAGTCGATCTAGCCATGTCCGTCTGTCAGTCTGTCTGTCCGTCTGTCCGTCCGTCTGTCTGTCTGTATGAACGCTGAGATCTCGGAAACTATAAAAGCTAGAAGAATGGCATTTTGCATGCAGATTCTAGGAGTTCCTACGCAGCGCAAGTTTGTTTCAAAAAGGTGCCACGCCCCCTCTAACGCCCACAATCGCTTATATACGATTTTAAAAATTTCAATATTTAGGAAAAGTAAAAATGCAGTTTTATTGTGTTTATCAATACCTATCGAAATGTAGAAGAAATTTTTCAAATCGGACCATTCGTTAAAAAGTTATGCGTGTTCAAAGTTTCTATCTCCATCTCCTCGCACTCCCTTTACCTGAGTAACGGGTATCTGATTGTCGGGGCACCCGACTATAACGGTTTCTCTTGTTTTTATCACGATATAACACAATTAAAAAAGAATTTTTAAAAAGGTAAAATAAAATTCCATTTGACAGAAGCGAAAATATGGCGCCTTTTTTTTTTTTTAATTAATTTATAAAAAATAAAAAATAAATAAAAATACTCCAAAATTATTAAATTTGACAAGCTTTTAGATGAAAATAACACCCACAATGGTTCCAGTGCAATGTATAGTCCAAACTTTAAAAAAATATTTCAGACGCGGTTTTCTGCAAATCGGCATTTTTAATCTTTATAAAAAAATAGTATAATGTTCAATACACAATTCTTGCTGGCCCCTGAAAGTTTCGTCATGGGACCTGCATTACTTTCTGCATCACTTAATAAAACAATAAAAAACAAAGCAGTCTTTCGTTGTTATACTTTAAATAATAATGTTAGACGAACAGTTATCGTTCTTAATGATTTCCGGAAGAACGAACGTTCCCATTTAGGTGAAACTAATAGGAAAAATGCATATTGGTCTAACAAAGAAATCCCTGCCAATTTCAACGTGGGACAATAACTTCTTGCTACTTAATTTAAAAAAATATATTAATGCATTCTAAACAAGAGAGAACGCTATAGTCGGGTGCCCCGACAATCAGATACCCGTTACTTAGGTAAAGGGTGTGCGAGGGAGATGGAGATAGAAACTTTGAACACGCATAACTTTTTAACGAATGGTCCGATTTGAAAAATTTCTTCTACATTTCGATAGGTATTGATAAACACAATAAAACTGCATTTTTACTTTTCCGAAATATTGAAATTTTTAAAATCGTATATAAGCGATTGTGGGCGTTAGAGGGGGCGTGGCACCTTTTTGAAACAAACTTGCGCTGCGTAGGAACTCCTAGAATCTGCAGGCAAAATGCCAATCTTCTAGCTTTTATAGTTTCCGAGATCTCAGCGTTCATACAGACAGACAGACGGACAGACAGACGGACAGACAGACGGACAGACGGACATGGCTAGATCGACTCGGCTAGTGATCCTGATCAAGAATATATATACTTTATGGGGTCGGAAACGCTTCCTTCTAGCTGTTACATACTTTTGCACGAATACAATATACCCTTTTACTCTACGAGTAACGGGTATAAAAATTATGATGTTCAATGAATAATTTGAATTGCTAATAATGGATTTATGAAAAAATGAGAAAGTGGGCTACAATTTAAATCGCCCGAGACCCAAGAAAATGCAAGATATCCGATTGGAGCATATCGGAAAACTTTATTGTCGCTGGAATTGTTGTTATCTAGAGCCCTGCACGAGTTCACTCGAACTGACAAACAAGTCATGTTAACAAAATAGAGTTTTAGAGTGCGAGTAATCCAAAATTCGAGTCAATTGAATTGTTAAGCAAAGAAGGTTTGATGTGGTCACACTATTTTAAATTTCATTGTATTTACATAACATTTGGTTTCCGAAAATACGAGTTCAAAAACATAATTTTATTAATTTTGATGCTTGAAGATGCAATTCCGGTCCTTTTTTCGGAAATAAGCTGTCGGGCCTGTGAGAATGCCCTTTCCGACGATGCACTGCTAGCTGGAACACATAAAATTTTGAGGCTCACTTTATATAAAAGAGGATACTGTCCTTTGTTTTCTTCCCACCATTGCAATACATTATAGTCTTTTTTTAGCGATACTTTTGTGGATTGGTAAAGCAAAATTTCATCTTCTATGAGATGTTCATCCGTGTCCTGTGAAAAATTTGGAATGAAACTTGAAAATATTGTATTGTTTTCAGATGTTTGCTCAGCTGTTTCAGGTTCATGTGCCTCCAACTCAAGTTTGTTAATGACTTCGACGCTGAGACATAACATTTATGACGAACCATATTCGTTGTGCATCCTGTATACTTCAGCACACTCAAACAAACTCAGCAAGCCACAACATTTTCGATCACATTGTTCTTTGCATCCTGCACCATTCCAAAAGTTTCCCAGACTTTGCTGCGTCCTCGCTTGTTTATGATTTCATACTCCCCTTGCTTTAATTTTTCGTTGATATCATAGTTTTGTTTTCTCTTCATTATTATGATGTTATTATTATTATAAAACCTTGAATAGGTATTTCAAAACTTACGACTTGAGCCACAGCCAAAGGGGATGAAAATATTATTTTAGAAAATCACAAGCACAACAAGTCAGTCGAAAGGAAAGAGCAGAACTAAAATTTATCCTAAATTTTTTTCAAATTTTCGAATTTCCATATGACTTTTAAGTGTTCGAGTGCTCGATCTGAATTCAAGTCAATCGGGCCACTCGCACTCACTCGCACTCGTTTAGGCCTAACAGTGACTTGAAGCTAGTTGACTTGAAATTTCCTACACTCGGGTTGATTCGTTTGGAAATATTTTTGTAAGTCAGAGTAAGTGAACAATTCAAGTCAACTTGGAAGTGCTCACTTACAATTGAACTCGTGCAGGGCTCTATTGTTATCGTCAGCAGGATCCGGCTGCGCTCCTGGTGGATGACGCACCTCCTTCGGCTTGTGTCGCTCCTAGATTCCCTCTGCGGCGGCGCTCCGCTGTTGTTCTAAGCTTCCTTACAATAGTTTGTGTTTTGGGAATATTTAAAAGTCTTCAGCGAATGAGTATTTTTTAAAATAAGTTTGCTATTAGGTGTTGGAGAAATAAGATGGTACTTTTGAGTACCTGGAATGGTCTTAGCGTGGATGTAACGTGTTGCTAAATATTCTGCTACCTTCAAGTGTTCTTCTTAGAACTGAATATAATTTCGGTTTTAACAAAATTTTTCTTTGCCCATTTAAACAAAGATTCGGCACCTAAAATTTGGTCGGATGGTATTACTGCCTGTAGACTTGCCCGAGCCGCTTGCCTTTTTAAACTACCTCCAATGCCATCACATGCACCTTTTCCATGAGCAGTCCCAAAAAGTTCCATTCAGCTTGAATTTTGAAGTCTTCATAATGTTTTGTGAGATTAATAAAATTATATTTGTTCTTGAAATGTTGTGCAGCGCCATCACTAAAATATTTATTCTTCATATTGCTCCAACACCTGATAGCAAACTTATTTTAAAACAAGAGAGAACGTTATAGTCGGGTGCCCCGACTATCAGATGCCCGTTACTCAGGTAAAGGGAGTGCGAGGGAGATGGAGATATAAACTTTGATCACGCATAACTTTTTTAACGAATGGTCCGATTTGAAAAATTTCTTCTACATTTCGATAGGTATTGATAAACACAATAAAACTGCATTTTTACTTTTCCGAAATATTTAAATTTTTAAAATCATATATAAGCGATTATGGGCGTTAGAGGGGGCGTGGCACTTTGATAAAACAAACTTGCGCTGCGTAGGAACCCTCTAGCTTTTATACACTGAGGGAAAAACCCAGTCTAAATTTAAGAACAAAGATCTTAATTTAAGAAATTTTGGTTCTTAAATGTTGTTCTTACAATAAAAACAAACGTTCTTAAAAAAAGCGCAAACATTCCTAAAATAAGACCATTTTTTTCTTAGATTAAGAAAATGTAGTTCTAAAATTAAACAAGAGAGAACGCTATAGTCGGGTGCCCCGACAATCAGATACCCGTTACTCAGGTAAAGGGAGTGCGAGGGAGATGGAGATAGAAACTTTGAACACGCATAACTTTTTAACGAATGGTCCGATTTGAAAAATTTCTTCTACATTTCGATAGGTATTGATAAACACAATAAAACTGCATTTTTACTTTTCCGAAATATTGAAATTTTTAAAATCGTATATAAGCGATTGTGGGCGTTAGAGGGGGCGTGGCACTTTGATAAAACAAACTTGCGCTGCGTAGGAACCCTCTAGCTTTTATACACTGAGGGAAAAACCCAGTCTAAATTTAAGAACAAAGATCTTAATTTAAGAAATTTTGGTTCTTAAATGTTGTTCTTACAATAAAAACAAACGTTCTTAAAAAAAGCGCAAACATTCCTAAAATAAGACCATTTTTTTCTTAGATTAAGAAAATGTAGTTCTAAAATTAAACAAGAGAGAACGCTATAGTCGGGTGCCCCGACAATCAGATACCCGTTACTCAGGTAAAGGGAGTGCGAGGGAGATGGAGATAGAAACTTTGAACACGCATAACTTTTTAACGAATGGTCCGATTTGAAAAATTTCTTCTACATTTCGATAGGTATTGATAAACACAATAAAACTGCATTTTTACTTTTCCGAAATATTGAAATTTTTAAAATCGTATATAAGCGATTGTGGGCGTTAGAGGGGGCGTGGCACCCTTTTGAAACAAAGGAACTAGCTGTTACATACTTTTGCACGAATACAATATACCCTTTTACTCTACGAGTAACGGGTATAAAAATATATATTGTATTTATGAACTAGAGATTTTAAAAGGTTGATACAGTCATAATACATTGAGAATCTTACAATGTTAATTTACTTAAATACGCTTAATTCTAATATACGATTTCCATTGTTTATTGGGTGTACATTTAGAGACCTGCAGGAGTAAGTAAAAATATACTCGAGTGGTACTCGGCGATGCCGATTCCAACTGTCAAAACTGGCATCGTGGCATCGTAGAATCGACAGTACAACAGTAGGACCCGCAATCAAAAAACTCGTATGGTTGTAAACGACCAAATTAAATACGAAGTAACAAAAAGTTGCTGTAAATTCGTGGCTAAAGATTTGCGTTCTTTCGAAGTTGTTAGTGGACAAATGCAGAGGGTATTATGATTTCAGTCAGAAGTTTGCAACGCAGTGAAGGAGACGTTTCCGACCCCATAAAGCATCACTAGGCGAGTCGATCTAGCCATGTCCGTCTGTCCGTCCGTCTGTCCGTCCGTTTCTACGCAAACTAGTCTCTCAGTTTTGAAGCTATCGGGATGAAACTTTCACAAAAGTCTTATTTCTATTGCAGGTAGTATATATGTCGGAACCGACCGGATCGGACAACTATATCTTATAGCTCCCATAGGAAGGATCGACAAAAAAAACGGAAAAAAATTATAGCTCCAATGTTTTTGAAATATTACCTTCTACTCTTGGGAGTATTTTTCTTTTTAAATTTCCGAATTTCGAATTTTTTTTTAAATCGGATCACTATATCATATAGCTGCCATAGGAACGATCGGAAAATTAATGGGAATATAATAGGAAATAAATTATTAATTCGTTGGTTTTTATTGTATTCTCCTCTACTCTGGGATACGACTCTTTTTAAATATTTCATAAATTCGATTTTGATTTTATCAAAATCGAACTACTATATCATATAGCTGCCATAGGAACGATCGGAAATAAGAGAAATAATAGGAAATTTAACATTTTTGCGATTTGTAAATTAATAGGAATGATCTGCAAGGGTATATAAGCTTCGGCTGGCCGAAGCTAGCTTCCTTTCTTGTTTAAATAATTTTTAAACTATTTCGCCGTTATTATATTTAAAGTCAGCATTCACTTAATATTCTCGGCCACAATTTTAAATAAGTTACTTTCCAGGCGTACCCTTTTTACAACTGAATTCGAAGCCGTAGACGAGGATGGCAATGCTATTAGGAAGACAGCGGAAACTATTATTCGTTCAATAGGCGATAAGCTTGCGGAGTTGGGCTTCGATCGCGATATTCATAAACGGATAAAGTTTACAACTGATCGAGGTTCAAATATAAAAAAATTTTTGGTTAATCACACAAGAATTAACTGTGCTGCTCACATGATGAATATTATTCTCAAGCATACGTTCGAAAAGGATTTTCTGAAAAGACGAGCTGCACGAGTTTTATGTTTGATGAGCACAAGCAAATCTCTTGTTGAAAATTTTAAAAGGACGGGAAGGAACGGTATTCTGGAGAGCAGTATCAAGCAGTATCAATGCAGGAATAGAATCAGTTTTACTTAAGGCAAATGAGCTTCATTGCCTTATAGGAATTGAAAAGGTATTGCTGGACCAAATAATAGATTTCCTTCCGCCCTTCAAGGACGCAACTTTGGTCATAGAAGCTGACGAGGACCCGACCATACATGCTGTCATGTTGTAAAATGCACATTGTAAAGAAAAAATTAAAAATTTGCAATTTTCAA
>JBAMCF010000920.1:0-16861 GCA_037075285.1 Drosophila lutescens | reverse complement strand
TTGTGTGTGCAGCGGAGCGAAATAATGTTTTTTACAAATCAACAATTTGTCAATATCTCAACGTTTGAAAACTTATAAATAGTTGGCAGGAAGGGTTTTTGGATTTTAAAATTAAAAGCAATTTTAAGGAAAATTTCGACTGTAAAATTCAGCCTAATGGGATTTCTGTAAGTCGACCGATATTTTTAAATTTAACGTTTACCTAAAAGGAGGTCGTGACGTCATGTTGGCAAAGCAAAATTTGGAAATATTGGGGACTTGGTTAAGGAGGCTGAATTTCCAAAAAATTTAAATGCAGTTATTTGCGGGTATGCCATAAGATTATGAACATAACATTTTTAAAACATTTTAACAACATTTCTAACAGAGAAATGGCAAAAGAAGAATCACTCGCGGCTCCCAATTATTTTAGTAATTCATGTGATTTTTTTAGATTTTTATTTCAATTCGTTCTGGGTGGAATTTTATATTAGTTTAGATAAGGAAGGCAGGTGGAAGGGGATGCCGTGAATCAAATTGTTTAAACATTTCCATTTGCCTAAACAATATGAGGCACGTGTAAGGAAGGAAAAGAGAATCAATTGATTTGAATATATCCTTTTTTTTAAATATTTTCAATGTGATTTGAATTTTAAAACACGAAAATTATTTGGCATTATTTGACTGTCAACGACATCAGACGTATTTTTGTATCGCTCCGCCGAATGATTATAAAATATAGTGAAAATAACCGAACTTAATTCGCGAAAAGACGCTCTGGGTAGGCATGGGTACAAGTGCTCGTGTTGCCCATGAAAATTTTAAGATTAGTGTGATAAATTACTAATATAAACTACAAATTATAAATTAAAAGCCAACGTGTCAGAGTGCAAGCTCTGAAATATAATTAAAATGAGCACAGCTCGGCAACAACAACAAGACGAACGTCGACTTTCGTCAATCAGAAATCAGAACGACGCTTGCTTTTGTATACGAGCTGATGAGTCAAAAGTTCCAACGAAAACTGCAACATTGCAAGTGAACACAGAGAGAGCGCGCTCGCTCTCCCCTGCATTACTATGTGCAAGCGGCACAGCACCCAATGAGCAGTGGAGTGCCCAATGCCCGTCCCCCGACGCCCACGACCTTACAAGCAATATAACAACAACTACCAGCACAATGCCCGTATTTACCACTGTGACTTCGACACTAACAACAACCACCAACACAACAACAACTACATCTACTGCAGTCACTTAGCGCCCGGCATCGTCAGGTCTGACCGGCAAGCTCCCCTTCCTCCAACAAAAAATTACAAAAAACGCTAACGGAACGTTAATACAAACTGGAATCGATCGCTATGTGCAAATAAAAAGAAAATTAAGCCCGCAATCTTCTATAAAAACCAACGCCTCAAAAGTATCAAAATCAAATACTATCACTGTCCCGAAAAATCCGCTGACCAATAACAGATTTTCGATTCTTAGTGACACAAACGAAGATAATGCTGCCACTCAAACAACCACGGCTAAGAAACTAAGGCCACCACCCATATATGTTCGTCACGGAAATTGTGCTGAGCTAGTCAAAAAAATAACTGACCTAATTGGAGCTAACAAGTTCTATGTCACTTCTATAAAAAGAGGTAACATAAATGAAACCAAAATTCAGGTAAACGACGAACAAGATTATCGATCAGTGGCCAAATACCTAGATGAGGGAAAAACCAATTACTATACCTACCAACTCAAAAGTAGCAAAGGCCTTCAAGTAGTTATCAAAGGAATTGAATCAACAGTTCCAACCATTGAAATAATAGATGGGCTTAAAGAAAAGGGTCTTAATGCCAAAACGGCTATAAACATAATAAACAGAAACAAAATTCCCCAGCCAATGTTCAAGATAGAACTGACGCCTGAAAATATGCCTTTAAATGAAAATTAAGTTCACCCAATCTACAAGCTTCAATATCTATTGCACCGCAGAATCACGGTTGAGGAACCCCATAAACGGAATGGACCCGTCCAATGTACGAATTGTCAAGAATATGATCATACGAGAAAATACTGCAAACTTCGCGCAGTCTGCGTTGTCTGCGGGGATGCACATTTAACTATGGACTGCCCTCTAAATAAGGAGAACCAATCTGCCAAAAAATGTAGCAACTGTGGGGAAAACCACACGGCCAACTACAGAGGTTGCCGTATTTATAAGGAGATGAAAAACCGCCTAACCCAAAAAATAACTGCAGCTAGAAACCCAGCCATCCGCCAAAATCTTCCATACATACCATCAACAACGACACCGGGAGTCTCTTTTCTTCAGGCGCTGAGCTACAACAACGGGTCTTACGCTTCAGTTCCAACACCTACATTTAAACAAACCACTCCAGGATTGTTGGAGCAACAGGCATCGAACCATACTTCGGAAAGTATCTGCGTAAACACATCCCAATTACCTAGTGGTATAGAATTAATGCTGGCAACTATAACAAAAACAATGGGAGCAATGCAGCAAACGCTGCAGGAGCTTGTGCGCACTCAAAATCTCCTCCTGGAGCTTCTAGTCAAACAAAAATCTTAGATGATTACTCTTAAAATATCTTTCTGGAATGCGAATGGCATTTCGCAGCACAAATACGAGCTTATGCAGTTCCTTGATCAATATGACATTGACGCCATGCTCATATCTGAGACTCACTTAACAAATAAAAACTATTTTCATCTTACTGGCTATACATTTTATTCGACAAATCATCCTGATGGGAAGGCTCATGGAGGTACTGGAATTCTGATAAAGAATCGCATTAGGCATTACGAGATGCCATCATTCGCTACGACTTATATCCAAGCAACAGCAGTACACCTCGAAACCCAAAGCGGCTACCTAAACCTAGCCTCTATATACTGCCCACCGCGCTTCGCTATTACCGAAGCAGAATTCCTAAACTTCTTCGATGTATTGGGTGACCGCTTTATAGCAGCTGGTGACTACAATGCAAAGCACACCCACTGGGGATCTCGACTCATCAACCCCAAGGGAAAACAACTTTACAACGCGATAATAACTCCACGAAACAAGCTTGACTTTATTTCTCCGGGTAAGCCTACATATTGGCCAACAGATCCAAATAAGAAACCTGACCTGATTGATTTTGCTATCACAAGAAGAGTGCCGCAGGCTCATGTTCGTGTGGAGCACTTATCAGATCTATCATCAGATCATTCGCCCATCTTGCTTCACCTCTACGACCATCCTCAGGTTACAGAACGCCCACATTCTCTAACTACTGGTAAAACAGACTGGCTCAAATACAGAAAGTATGTAAGTACCCATATTAATGACTGCCCAAACATTTCCTGTGAAGAAGACCTCGACAATTCAGTTGAAGCGTTAGTGAATGTTATTACACTGGCTGCACAACATTCCACGCAACCTATAACATCTAATAAACCATTTAACAGCAGACGTGCTTCTAGGCACATCGAAGAACTGCTATACAATAAGAGAAGGCTTCGTCGAGAGTGGCAAGCCCATAGATCCCCAGCCTCCAAGGAGCGCCTAAAAATAGCCAACTGCATACTCCGCAAAGCATTAGAAGCTGAGAAAAATAGAGATGAACTATCCTTTATGAAGAAACTCTCACCAAATAGCAAACGATATCCACTGTGGAAAGCTAAGTCAGGCATTTGTCCACCAATAGAAAGTGAATCACCCCTACATACGCAAACAGGAACTTGGGCCCGCAGCAACGAAGAGAGGGCGAATACATTTGCCCTCCATTTAGAAAATGTCTTCAAACCACTTCCAGCAACGAATAGCTTTGTGCTGCCAATAATCTCCAATCCTGAAGCTAGCCCGCAAATTATATTCCATCCAGAAGAAGTTACAAGAATCATACAGTCCCAAGACAAAAAGAAAGCGCCGGGTCACGATCTCATCACCCCAAAAATGATTATAGAACTGCCAAACTGTGCAATACATCTTCTAACCATAATATTTAACAGCATGATGAATTCTGGATATTATCCTCAACAATGGAGGAAGTCTGTCATCATAATGATCCATAAAGCCGGAAAGGAATCCACATCGTCATATAGGCCAATCAGCCTTCTGCCGTGCCTATCAAAGATATTTGAAAAGCTGCTCCTCAGTCGCATCAAGCAATACTTACAAGCCCACAATGCAATACCAATGCACCAATTCGGATTTCGTGAAAAACACGGAACTATTGAACAAGTGAACCGGATAACCTCCGAGATACGAAATGCATTTGAAAGGCGAGAATATTGCTCCGCTGTCTTTCTGGATGTCGCACAGGCCTTCGACCGCGTGTGGCTGGACGGCTTAATTCATAAAATCAGATTAATACTTCCACAAAGCACCCATACAATTTTGGAGTCCTACCTACAGAAAAGAAGCTTTGCAGTGCGATGCAAAGATTTCCTCTCTGATTATCATCCAATAAAAGCTGGAGTATTTATACAGCCGACCTCCCGACATCCACTCTTACAACAACCTCAACTTTTGCTGATGATACTGCCATCCTAAGTCGGTCTAAATGCCCTCTTAGAGCAACGCAACACCTAGTAGATCACCTCGTGCTTCTAGAACAATGGCTAGCAGACTGGCGCATAAACGTAACGAACAAAAATGTAAACATGTTACTTTTACCCTAAACAGGCAAACCTGCCCTCCACTATCCCTGAACAACATTATTATGCCACAAACAACTGAAGTAACATATCAAGGAGTCCACTTGGCGTAAACATATCGAAGCTAAGAGAAATCAATTAAAATTTAAAGCCAGTAATCTACATTGGCTAATTAACGCCCGCTCGCCACTAAAATTAGAGTACAAAATACTTTTGTATAATGCAGTCCTAAAACCAATTTGGACATATGGCTCCGAGCTATGGGGAAACGCATGTGCCAGCAACTTAGATATATTCCAGAGAGCTCAATCAAAGATATTGAGAACTATAACAGGAGCACCGTGGTATATACGGAATGAAAATATTCATAAAGATCTAAACGTAGGCTTAGTTAAAGACGAACTCGACAAAGCGAAAGCAAAGTATAATCTCAAGCTCCAGGACCATCCTAATGACCTTGCGCGGTCTCTAATCTGGACCACAAGCTATACACGACTCCGGCGAAGAGACCTCCCCACCCAGCAACAATAGTTAGGGCCGTTATTCTAAATAATTAATTTGTAATTAATTAAAATATATAAAATAGATTAAGATTTGCAAACTTGTCGTTAGTCTCTAAGAGAGAAGATTCGATAAATAAAATACTACAGCCATAGCTTCCGCTATAGCCTTCTTAATGGAGTCAGCCATGCCTAGCTGCTCTGCCTGCGGCAGTGGAGCCGTGTTATCCCCAGTATTTACCAGTCGCTTAGTTTGTGATCGGGTCAAAACCGATATCGGGAGTACGGGGGTTTTAACTAGTCCTTTTGAAGTAGATGCACCAGAACTATCGGATGGAATACCAGTCAAGTGAATCAGGGACTCATTGCACACAGGACACAAGGTAATTCCTGGTTTGTCTAAACACTTTTGATGGAAACTATGTCCACAATTGGTTATATAAAGTTCAGACTCCGACTGAATAATATCAGAGCAACAGTGACAATGAAGATCGTCAGTGCGCGGTACTGGCATTTCAACACCGAAATTCTAAATGTAATTATAGAAAAAATGATTTTAGCCTAATCAAAAAAAAATTATTAAATATTATAAATGGAAGAAATTGAATAAAAATGTGATTATAAAAAAGGTAATCAATCATAAAAGTATGGAAGAAATGTGGGATGCGGTAGTGGAGAGACAAGGACCACAAGAAGCGGTCTCACCTTCTGATCTATTATCTTTCCCTTTCTGTACTCGATATTTATAATTTGTACTCGATACCCGGTTGCAACGTGAGTAAAAGTGGCAACGCACTGCCAGACACACTCGCTGACAGGATTTCGCAGAGAACAGAACATAAGAAGCACACGTAAAGGGCATCATTTAATACATTTAAAAGTCAGAGTTATCTCTAACAAAATAGGAACCTGCAATTTTTGGGGGCTCAACCGGGATATGGCGTGGAGTACGGTGAAAGCGTAGAGCTATTATCTTTCCTTTCTGTACTCGATATTTATAATTTGTACTCGATACCCGGTTGCAACGTGAGTAAAAGTGGCAACGCACTGCCCGACACACTCGCTGACAGAATTTCGCAGAGAACAGAACATAAGAAGCACACGTAAAGGGCATCATTAAATACATTTAAAAGTCAGAGTTATCTCTAACAAAATAGGAACCTGCAATTTTTGGGGGCTCAACTGGGATTTGGCGTGGAGTACTGTGAAAGCGTAGAGCTGCAAATCGTCATAAGCAATTTGGCTGGAGTGTGAAAAGAAGGGCAGAAGTTGACAGCAAGGCGAAGAATTTCATCATAGAGGCGCTCAATTGCAAGCTATTGAGGCAAAGTAAAACGCAAAACGCAAAAGAGAAGTGCCGACACACACACATAAGCAAAAACAGTTGCGGCTTTTGTGGAGGCAAGAACTTGGAGAGTCATCGGACGCAGAGCTAGAAAGGATTGCGGAGCAGCGGTTTGTGGCTGGGAGCAGTTTCGAGGCATCGGATCGTGGCGTGAGATCATCGCAGCGTGCGTGCAGGATCGTGTAAGCGGAGGGCTGGTACACATATCTTGGCAGCAGACGAAGACATCCAGAAGGTTCCAGTTGAGTTTGGAAATCATCATTGTATTTTTGACGCGTTGCAAGCGTGAGCAAGAAATACGACGAGTAGCAGAGGCGACCTCATTGAGCGAGAGGCCGAACTATTGGAGGAGAGTTGCCAAAAAGTTTATTTCAAGTTGTATGTAAGCTAGTGGGGTAACATTGAAATCAAGCAGTGCTAAAATTAACATTGCAGACACAGGGTGGTTAATCATTTACTATTTGCTTTTGATATTAGATTTAAGAAAACATTGTTTAAACTTAATATTCTACAGGATAAATTTGTAAAATGGAGAGTGGCATTGCGAGTTGAAGAGTTTCGGCAGAAGTTGTCGGAGTTGCAATTGAGTACGACCGGACTAAAAGCGGAATTGCAAGAGATATTGTTGACGTACTTTGGATTAAATGAAGGAGGTGAGTCAGAAACGGAGGATAATGGAGAAGATGGTAGATCAGTGTCATCCGCAGAAACCAAATGCAGGTTGGCATGAAGGATTAGGAAATGAGAGGCAGGATAGATCGTGGTTCACTTTAAAAGACTTCGAGGGCAGTATTTCGCAGTTTTCTGGGTCGAATTCCCCAGATATAAACCAATGGATAGGAGAGTTGGAAGATTGTGCAGCTACAGTTGAGTGGAACTCTTTACAGGTGTTTGTTTATGCAAAGCAGTTGCTTAGTGGAGCAGCAAAGATGTTTGTGCGTAGCAGGAGGAATATTAAAGACTGGTCAAGTTTGAAATCAGCTTTGTTGGAGGAGTTTGGAATCAAGTTGTCGTCAGCAGAAGTCCATCGCAGGTTGGGAAAACGACAGCAGCATAAGGGTGAATCCTTGCATGAATTCTTATATTTACTTATGGAAATTGCCATGCCCATTCATTTGGAAGAAGAGTGTCTGATCGAGTATTTCGTTGAGGGTGCTAGATCTAATAAAGCTAAGCTGTATCAAGCTAGAAATCTTAAAGATCTTAAGCTACAAATCGACGCTTATCAAAAATCTCGTGGTTCATCCAAGCCAGTAAACAAGTATGGTTCGCAGGGTATCAAGGCTGTCAACGACCCGAGTAGCTGGATCAGTAAGGAAATGTTTTAGGTGCGGAGATTCGTCGCACATGAAGAAGGAATGTCCTGTGAAAGATAAATGTTTCAAATGCGATCAACCAGGACATCGAGCAGCGCAGAGTAAGGCAGAAGTACAGGTCAAAACAGAGAGAGCAACAAATGTTGTTCAGAATGATAAAGTCGTTTCAACACCATCGCGTGATTCCATTTCGTCGAGCTTGGAATTGAAATCCGTGATTTGCATGAATTCTGAATTCAAAGGACTTGTGGACACAGGGGCCGAATTGTGTTTGATGCGTAGGCGTGTGTTCTTGAAGCTAAGCGTAGGAGTTGGCAGTCTGATGGGTCGTCAGAGAGTTTTGACAGGGGTCGGTGAAAGTCAGGTTCTAACATTCGGAAGCTTCATAACAAGTGTTGTTATCGATGGTATTGATATGTCGGTCGAGTTTCATGTCATACCAGATGAGGATATGAAGTTTGACGCAATCTTAGGCACACCAATCTTAGGCAACGTGGACATGTTGGTAGCCAAGTCTGGCACAATATTTTCAGCAAGAGTTCGTTGTGCTCAGCAAGGACCACAGAAAGGATCAGACGATAACCAGGCAGGGCAAAGTTCTTGGGTGCAGCAAATTACCGAGTTCGAGAGTCTGTGCATGATCACCACGAAGGACTATGAGGCATTTGGAGCATTTGAGTCAGGATTTAGCTTTTGAAGGGGAATCATTGATCGAGAGTTACAAACCAAAGAGAAATCTCACTTCCCTAGTCGAGATGAAGATCTTGTTGACAAATGAGTTGCCTGTTTTTCAACATCCGAGACGTTTGGCTTATTACGATCAGAAAATTGTCGATGATCAGGTTCAAGAATGGTTAGAGGAAGGGATTATCAAGCCTAGTACATCCGAGTTTGCTTCGCCAGTAGTTCTTGTCAATAAGAAGAACGGAAAGAAGCGCTTGTGTTGCGATTATCGTAAACTAAATGAAAAGATTGTCAGAGATCACTTCCCAACAGCTCAAATGGATTGCGAAATCGAAAAGCTGCAAGGTGGAAAAGTTTTCACAACATTAGATTTGACTAATGGTTTCTTTCACGTGCCGGTTTCGCCAGAATCACAAAAGTATTCATCATTCGTAACTCAGAGTGGGCAGTATGAGTTCCTGTTTGTACCCTTCGCTCTAACAAACTCTCCAGCAGTGTTTACCAGGTTTATTATGGCGGTTTTGCGTGATTCGATTCAGAAAGAGGATGCGGTTGTATACATGGATGATGTTATTATTGCGAGTAAGAGTATCGATGAGGGCGTTCAGAAATTGAAGCTAGTTTTAGAAGGGGCACAACAAATCTGATTTAGTTTTGAATCTCACCTTTTGATCTTTCCCTTTTTGTACTCGATATTTATAATTTGTACTCGATACCCGGTTCGAACGTGATTAAAAGTGGCAACGCACTGCCAGACACACTCGCTGACAGAATCTCGCAAAGAACAGAACATAAGAAGCACACGTAAAGTCTATCATTTAATACTATTGGGTTGGCAAGAAAGTCATGTCGTTTTTTTCAATATTTTCAAAGATGATTTATTTATATCAGGACTTATAATTAATCAATTATGTATTGGCCGATTTGTTCGACCACTAATGACCATCTCTCCGGCAGCTGCATAATTCTGCGCTCGAAGAACTTGTGGTCTTTTCCAGCAAAGAATCGAGACAAGTGGTTTTCGACAGCCTCATCTGAATCAAAGTTTTTACCATTCAAAGAGTTTTGAAGAGAGCGAAACAAATGGTAATCTGAAGGTGCTAAGTCCGGACTATAAGGTGGATATGGTAGCACTTCCCAATTCAGCTCCGTTAATTTTTGCCGAGTGACCAAAGATGTTTGGGGCCTAGCGTTGTCATGGTGAAAGACTATACCCTTGCGATTAGCTAGTGCCGGCACCTTTTCTTTAATTTTTTCCGCCAAATTGGATAGCTGGCGACAGTACACATCTGAATTGATGGTTTCATTCCGTCCCAGCAGCTCAAAGTGCACTACATCCTTCCAATTCCACCAAACAGACTGCATAACTTTCCTCTGATGGATATCGGCCTTTGATGTGGCTTGGGCTGGCTCATCTTTCTTGCTCCATGATCTTATTCGTTGGACATTATTGTAATCAACCCACTTTTCGTCGCCAGTAATGATCCGCTTCAAAAAAGGATCGTTTTTAATCCGTTGCAGCAGAGAATGGCAGATATTGATATTGATACGCTTAGTTATGTTAATTTCCGTTAAGTTATGCGGAACCCAAACATCGAGCTTGTTTACGTAGCCGAGTTTCTTCAAATGGTTTTCAACCGTTGTATGCGACAAACTGAGCTTCTCTGACATCTCCCGCGATGAATAACGCCGGTTTTCATCCAGCAAAGCCTGAATTTGTTTGTCAAAAACGGCCGATGGTCGACCAGAACGTGGGGCGTCTTTAACTCCAAAATCTCCAAGCCTGAATTTGGCAAACCAGCGCTGACATTGGCGATCACTCATGGCATCTTTACCATACACTTCGCACAATTTTTCGCGAGCTTCGACCGCTTTTTTCCTTTTCGGAAATAAAAAAGCAAAATATGCCGAAAATGCTCACTTTGATCCTCCATGTTTAATTTGCTATAGCTTCCACAAATGTTATCGAATAATTACCAAATTTTCATCGATAGTACCTAAGACAATAAGCTTTAAAACGATAATAAAAAGTGTGACCCTGGTGCTCGATTAGTTGTAAATAAATAAGATTAAAATCGATTACTAAACAAACGACATGACGTTCTTGCCAACCCAATACAAGAAAACTCCAAGGACTATCCGAGGATACTACAAGAAATCCAAGGATACTACAAGAAACCTCCAAGAACTATCCAAGGATACTACAGGGAACTCCAAGGATACTACAATAAACCTCTAAGGACTATCCGCGGCGGCCGGTGTGAATGCTGCATCTTGGCGACCCGTTGGTCGGGATCGGTCGATTCTCTTCGGCGGTGACTGCAGTTCAGCCAGCATCCTTGCATGACTTCCTGTGTCTCGATCGCGGGTAACTTCATAATTTACCGTCAAGGCGGTCAGTTGTTCCAGCGTTGTGAATTCATGTCTCCTGGTAAACAGCTGATAGTCCGGCTGTAGATTTTCATAAATCCTTTCTAACTCCTGTTCTGCATTATATCCCGCTCTGTGTATGATCTTTTTCGTTGGACATTATTGAAAACAGCTCACTTTTCGGCGCCAGTAATGATCCGCTTCAAAAAAGGATAGTTTTTAATCCGTTGCAGCAGAGATGGTTAGGTGGAATTTCCTTTAAGTTATGCGGAACCCAATCATCGAGCTTGTTTACGTAGCAACGTTTCTTCAAATGGGCGTCTTTAACTCCATAATCTCCAAGCCTGAATTTGGCAAACCAGCGCTGACACTGGCGATCACTCATGGCATCTTTACCATACACTTCGCACACTTTTTCGCGAGCTTCGACCGCTTTTTTTCCTTTTCGGAAATAAAAAAGCAAAATATGCCGAAAATGCTCACTTTGATCCTCCATGTTTAATTTGCTATAGCTTCCACAAATGTTATCGAATAATTACCAAATTTTCATCGATAGTACCTATGACAATAAGCTTTAAAACGATACTGGTGCTCCATTAGTCGTAAATAAATTAGATTAAAAACTATTACTAAAAAAAACGAAATGACTTTCTTGCCCACCCAATACAATATACCCTTTTACTCTACGAGTAACGGGTATAAAAAGCACGCAAAAAGAATGACTGCAGCCAGATAAATTAAAACTAAAGAAGAGAAAATTAAAAGGTTGAAAAAAGTCTCAGCAAGGACTTCATTTAATAAAAGTTGTGAAACTGTAGAAAAACGTTTTGAAAGATTAAAAAGGCACGTAAAAATAATGACTGCAGTCAGATCAATTGAAACTAAAGAAGAGAAAATTAAAAGATTGAAAAAAGTCTCAGCAAGAACTTCATTTAATAAATGTTGTGAAACTCTAGAAAAACGTTTTAAAAGATTAAAAAGAACGCAAAAAGAAAGGCAGCAATTAGATTATATGAGACTGAAGAAGGCTCGATAAAGAAGCAGAAAGATCTCTTCAGATCTTCAGAACTTCAGATCTCTTGAAACAGAAGAGCAAAAAAAAGTATCGAAAGTGATGTAAATAGACATAGAAGACATACAAATAAAGAGCAACAAATTTTAAGACCTAAAAATCAAGTGTTTCCAAAACGTGTTACACGAAAAAGTATAACAAAACAAGAAAGGAAGCTACCTTCGGCCAGCCGAAGCTTATATATCCTTGCAGATAAAAGAAATACCTTTTTAAGTTGTCAGAAATCAAAACGCCTACTTCCTGCAAAGTTACAATGAATTTTCTTATATTTGTTTGATTATTCGTATGGGAGCCTTAAGATATAGTGGTCCGATCCGGCTCCGACATATGTACTACCTGCAATAGAAAGAAGACTTTTGGGAAAGTTTCATTGCGATAGCTTTAAAACTGAGAGACTAGTTCGCATAGAAACGGACAGATGGACAAACGGACAGACGGACATGGCTAGATGGACTCGGCTATTGGTGCTGATCAAGAATATATATACTTTATGTGGTTGGAAACGTCTCCTTCACTGCGTTACAATATCTGACTGAAATTATAATACCCTCTGCAAGGGTATAAAAATCGAAAAGATCTTCCTTAAGAGAACCCAATTTAATTTAAAAGTTTGCAATTATGCCAGAAATGACTGCAGATCCTGGTGAGGACTCAAACTTCTTAACTCTTCGAAATTTGATTCAATTGGAATACAGTATTTATGATTTAACAAATCGTATAGTAAGCCATCAGGAAAATAATCATAGAGTAGAAACTGAAAACAAGAGAGAACGCTATAGTTGGGTGGGTGTCCCGACTATCTAATACCCGTCACTTAGCTAAAGGGAGTGCGAGGGAGATTAATATATACAATTTTTATTGCGCATAACTATTTAATGAATGGTTCGATTTGAAAAATGTCTTCTACATTTCGATAGGTATAAATATACACAACAAAATTGCATTTATATTTTTCGGAAATCTTTAAAGGTGTTGGCGCCAGACAAATTTTAAAATCGTTAGTGGGCGATTATGGGCGTTAAAAGGGGCGTGGCGCTCGGCTGAAATAATCTTGCGCTGCTTAGGAAGCCCAAGAATATGTGTGGGAAATCTCAACCTTCTAGCTTTTGTAGTTTCCGAGATCTCAGCGTTCATACATACGGACACAATAAGAAGCGACTTAGCTCTGACGTAATATTTTGAAAAAAACTTTATAATCCCCATGAAGCTATTATGAGAAAGCAAGAGATGACTATAATAGTACGTGGCAATCTTTAATTGACGTAAAAAAGTTTTTGAAGCTTTAAAATGGCTTAAAAATAATAATCCAATTTATTGCGATATTTCACTTCCATATAATGCAGAACGAGTTGAAGTAAGTTTCCTTTTATTTATTTATTTATTTTAGCGATTAACTGCTAACTTAGACTTGAACAATAAAACTAACAATTAGGCATTAAATGCGGCATACAATAATAAATTTACATGTTAGAACTTAGGTAATTGTAAATTTTACACGGTAAAGAACTTAAAGTTACCTCAGGCGAAAGGATATCAGATAAAGTATTGTAATTGTGGCAAAGAACACGAAAAGGTTCGTGTTGAGCGTAGTTAGACCTACATATTGGCAAGCGCAAAGGTCGAAATGTGCGTGTAAATCTTGAAGGAACCGTGAGATCAATATAGGAAAGCAGAGTTTGTGAATCAACTAAACCGAGAAGAAGGTTATGAACAAACAAAACGCCATTACAAATTCGCCGATGATATAAAGTAGGCATGTCAATTAATTGTAGCCAACTTCGGTAAGGTGGCAATAATCTACCAGAGTCCCAATTTAAATTACGCAATGCAAAAATTAAAAATTGCTTTTGAACAGATTCAATAATAGCCTGTTGTTCCATGTATTGTGGGCGCCAAACACAAGAACAATACTCCAAAATCGGACGCACTAACGATACATACAGAGTCTTGGTAGTAAACGGGTCATCAAATTCCTTGGAGCATCGTTTTATAAATGCTAAGACACCCTTGGCCTTGTTTACCATGGCTGCAATATGATTATTGAAACACAGTTTGTGATCAAAAAGAACACCAAGGTCATTTGTCACAGAAATTCGATCAAGGGTATGATTTCCAAGTAAATACGAGACAAGATGAGGAGAGGAACGGTGAAAAGTCATAACATTACATTTTGTATGGTTAAAAAAAAGAAGATTATTTTGGCACCAATTCTGGAATTCATCCAGGTCGAGCTGAAGGCGCGTGTGCAGATACCAGTCAGAATAGGACAAACAGATTTTAACATCGTCAGCATACATCAGGATGGAAGAGTTTAAAATTACTTGCGGAAGGTCATTTATAAAAAGTATGAAAAGTAATCGACCCAGGTGGCTCCCTTGTGGAACACCAGAAGTTACATTGACAACATTTGAAAATACATCGTTAAACAAAACACGTTGTGTACGGTTTGACAAGTAAGACGCAATCCATTTTAAAAGATTTGGGGGAAATTCTAAATGCGAAAGCTTAAGTAGAAGTAGCGAATGATTTACCGGTTCAAAAGCCTTGCTAAAGTTGGTGAAAATTACGTCGGTAAAAATTACGTCAGTTTGCAAGCGGCTCTGAAAACCTCGATTAATGAGAGAAGAAAACTCGAGAAGATTAGTCGTGGTTGACCGATGTTTAATGAAACCATGCTGAGGTGGAGATATAAGACTGCTGCAGAGGTGTTGCATTTGGTGCGTGATCAGGTGTTCGAGCAGTTTGGGAATAGCCGAAAGCTTTGCAATGCTTCGGTAATTTTCAATGTCAGATCTTGAATCTTTTTTGTGCAGAGGAATAATGTAGGATTCATTCCAAATCACTGGCATGCAGGATTGGTTCATAGATAGATTAAATAAATGTGTGATAGGGCGTGCAAGATTTTGGGCACATTGTTTCAAGATGCAGCTTGGAACCATATCGGGACCTGCTGCAAATAAATTGTCAATTAAAGACAATCCATCAGGAACATCACCTTCCGTGAAAGATGCCAGAAAAATATTGTTCGCATGAGGTAGGTTATAAGGATACGGACGACGGGGAACATAGAGTTGTGTAGAGTAAGTTGACTGGAAGAAAGAAGAAAATAAGTTTGATATACCAAGATTACAAGATTCAGCACTATTACGATAACGGAGGGACGAAGGAAATGCGTTAGATTTACGTTTGGAGTTAACAAACGAGTAAAATTGCTTAGGATCAGCGCGGAAGTTTTCCTTGCACTGGGAGAGATAGTTCATGTAACATTGACTATTCGTGGTAAGGAATTGGGAGCGGGTGGAGGAATATTGAGCGAAGTCAACCAAAGATCCAGAGTTTTGGTATTTTTTAAATAGCCTAGATTTCTTATTTTTTAAATTAGAGAGATTCCTTGTAAACCACGAAGGCTTGGAAGTTGAAGTAATAGTAACTTCGGGAACAAATTTATCCAGGGCCGAGAGGATAGAAGCGTAGAAAGCATGAACGGCACAATCAATATTCTGGAATGCATATAAAAACAAGAAAGGAAGCTAGCTTCGGCAAGCCGAAGCTTATATACCCTTGCAGATCATTCTATTAATTTACAAATCGCAAAAATGTTAAATTTCCTATTATTTCACATTAATTTTTCGATCGTTCCTATGGCAGCTATATGAAATAGTAGTTCGATTTTGATAAAATTAAAATCGAAATTCGAAAATATTTAAAAAGAGTCATATCCCAGAGTGGAAGAGAATACAATAAAAATTAACGGAGCAATAATGTATTTCCTATTATATTCCCATTAATTTTCCGATCGTTCCTATGGCAGCTATATGATATAGTCGTCTGATTTTGATAAAATTTTATTCGAAATTCAGAAATAATTAAAAACTAATATTCCCAAGATTAGAAGGTAATACTTCAAAAAACACCGAAGATAGAATTTTTTTTACCGTTTTTTTTCGATCCTTCCTATGGGAGCTATAGGATATAGTTGTCCGATCCGGTCGGTTCCGACTTATATACTACCTGCAATAGTAAGAAGACTTTTGGGAAAGTTTCATCCCGATAGCTTAAAAACTGAGAGACTAGTTTGCGTAGAAACAGACGGACAGACGGACAGACGGACAGACGGACAGACGGACATAGCTAGATCGACTCGTCAAGTGATGCTGATCAAGAATATATATACTTTATGGGGTCGGAAACGTCTCCTTCACTGCGTTGCAAACTTCTGACTGAAATCATAATACCCTCTGCAAGGGTATAATGACCAGTCGATCCCCGAAAGATGCAAGTTATGACCGTTAAAATCTGTTTTTCTGAAACATTTAGCACGGCACGCAGTTACAGAATCTGAACTTGGGCTAGAAAACTCAACAGAAATACCTAGGGTTGGGTGATAAGGATCTTCCGGAAGAGATATCGGGTTAGATCTCGACACAGTTGCAAGCGAAGGTCTAGAGGTCTGTCGCGTCTATTTTTTATGAAGTTAATTTGAACAAGAGAAAGATCGGTTATCCCTTCGATGAAATCATGAGTAGTGTTAGGTAACAAAAAGTTTGTATCATCGCAAGGAAGCCATGAAACGAGTGGAAGGTTAAAGTCACGTGAAGGGCAGCAGCCGGTTCAGTTAAGCCATGGGCAGGTTCGGTATAATCCATCCAATGTCGAATTGAATATGTTAAAACAAATCGACAATAAAACTGTCTTATGCGACTTCGGCTTTCAGAATATAACGGCGTTGTAAAATTTAACTCATAAAACCGAATAGTAGCTAAATGGTCACAATATTATCAACGCGGGGCGGAAATATGTGGGAGCGATTGAAAAACACGTTTGACTTCAGAAAGCTTCAGAAATTTCTTCTCTATTCAAATCATTCCGAGTCGCCAGATACCAATCAAACAATAAAAAACCTAAATGAGGAAGCGGAAACTAATATAAGATTAATAAGA